>SNQJ01S0111988.1:0-12064 GCA_010110895.2 Picea sitchensis | reverse complement strand
ACCATGTGCCAAAAAATTGCAAAAAACAAACGCAAAAAATTCCCCCTGCGTGTCCGACGCAACACAAGCACTAAACCTAGTCATGCAGAGAATATAACGCATACCCGACAATCAATTCACAAGGAAATGATATATCCTTAAAATTAAATCTTATTCAACTCATAAAACAAAGCATTAAACCCTACAATCAAATAATGTCAATGAATACCTTTAAATCCATTAAAACCAATTAATGGAAAAGGTTCAAAAGATAACATATCAATGTCATCACATAAGGATCAAAGAAGAATCATAAATCAAAGGTATAGTGAAGACCATATTAAAGTACAAGATCAAAGAGATTATTTGTCAGAGAAAACTTGCTCAGAGATAAATAATGAATAAATATATAATCCCCTAACCCCCTCTAGGTAGATAAATAATATTTAGTAGGATCATGGTAGTTGTGGATTAGGAATTAGAGCTCAAATTTTTGTTGGGGGGGGGATTTATTTTTTGCTTATAGAATAAAAATAAAAGGGGGGTTGTTGTGGCCACAACAACCTCCTTGGTGTATCTAGTCCCTTTCCACCTTATCAAAAAATTGTTGATTTTGTATGAATATTATTTTAGAATGCTTAGCTTCCATCATTAGCCATTTTTATTTTTTGACCACAACCATTGGATTTTCTAGTTTTTTTTTCGAGGTAATATCTCATAGGAAACCATCAAGTACTTCCCCACTTCGTAGATGGTAAACAGGGTAAATCATTATCCCTGATTATGTTCAGGCCTAAACCTAAGGGGGAACAAGAGTTTCAAACCTGTGACCTCCTCTGTTGGGGATAACTTCACGTCTGGCTCAGAACCACTTGAGCTAACCCTTGGGTATATCCATTGGATTTTATGTTGCTTGGTTAAAAAAAAATATATTTATTGCTAACCAAAGCTTAGAGAGGAGGTACTTTGGAAATAGTATCCATGTCCACCTAAATAATTGTTTGTCTTTAAAAAATCCCCTGTACATTATATTCCACTTTGTGAATTCTTTGCTCCATCAAGTTGGTCTACAAAATCTGTGGTTTAGTTTTATGCTAGCTCCCATACTTGAGTTGCGAAGTGGCAATTCAAGAATAAGTGTTTTATAGTTTCCTCTGAGTTCCTACATAGGATAGTCCAAGTTGGGCTTTGTATTCCTCTCTTTTTGAGGTTTTCCGTAGTTGGTATTCTTCCATGCACAAGAAACCAAAAAAAAACATTGACCATTAGGAGGTCGTCTGGGGACCATACCTTGTTCCAAATTGTCAATTTTCTAGGCAAGAGGAGGGATTGGAGCTGGTGCAAGTATCTTTATTTGATCGTGTATCCCTTGCTACCCCAACCACGCTATTCCACATTCCTTGAGCTTTGAGGTGCACATCCCTTTAGTCAAGATATCATGTTGGATAGGTGAGGTCACAAGGGCAGAGGGAGATCATCAAATATCTATCCAAACCAGTTCCCTATGTCTCGTGACCATTTAGAGATGTTGAAAAGAGACAAGATGTTTATGTATTCCATCTAATTCTTAAGAGGCAATAAGTCTAAATTATTTTCCAATGGTGGATACCCCATTATATTGTCCTGCTAGATTCTTATTTATTGGCCATTTCTACGTATCCATGTGAGTTTTTCTCTAATCAAAGGTATTGTTGATTTGAGTAACCTCCATACATGTGATCCCTTTTGAGTCTATGTTTCCTCTTCAATGGATTTTTTCCTATTCACCTGAAGATATTTCTTTTGCATCAATCATCTTTCCCTGTAATCAATATCCAGGGATAAATTTCACTCATGGGCTAATTTTCCAAGGTTTTTCCCAAAAACAAATTCGCTATTCTAAAAATGATTCGCCCAAATTCTATAGGATAAAATTATTTTACCTTAAAAATCTCCAAAATTTTATACAAACTATATAAAATCCATAGAATTTTGAATATTTTTACAAAAATATCGCCAAACATTTCATAGTTGGAATATGAAGGATTGGTAAGATTCGTCAAGGTTTCTATATTTTAAAATAAATTTACATCCTTAAAATCATCCCTATCAATATCCACACAAATTTTGTTCCTAGAGCCATATTTAATAAAGTCAAATCTCTTATGCCCATACCTACCCTACATTTAGGGACCCGTACCATGAACCAATTGACCAAATGATTTTTTTTGTATCCAGTTTTCCACCCTTCCATAAGAATTTTTGGAAGTGTTAGCTTATTTTTTGAATGATTCCACTTGGTGATATCATTGCAAAGCACTGGAAAACCGAAAGAGATGATAAAATGGATTTGATGAGTACAATGTGTCATGTCATATTTAGCCATTGTGCTCCCCAATAATAGAAAATTCCTTTAATCTTGTCTAGTATACCTTTCCATGCTTGGGCTATTGGATTTCCTAAAGATAAATGTATGCCCAGGCACTTGGAAGATGTCCATTGTTCATGGTATGTGAATTTCATTATTTTGGCTATTCATTGAAGGAGTAGTGTGCTTGCATTCCATCCAAAAAATTGTCTTTTTTTGTTTTTTAACCTTCCCTCTAGAGGCACTAATAAAGGCATCTTGAACCAACTTGAATCTAGACACAATGATAGTGGATTCTCCCCCAATTAAGATGGTGTCATCCATGAACTGTGAGTGATTTATTCTCTTCACTCCCCTTATGATCTTGATTCTCGGTAAATTACCTATCAACCTCTCATGCTCAATATTTATGCTCAACACTTTGGCCATCAAGATGTATAGCAAGGGGAAGACGGCACACCCTTGTCTGATTCCTCTATTGATCTGGAAGAAGGGAGCTAGTCAGTCATTCACCAGGGGGGAGATTCATGGAATTCTTATGCATGCTTCTATCCATATTATAGTTAAGGGGATGAAACCAAATTTGTGCATCGCATCAAGTAGGAAGGAGTGCCTCACTCGGTCGAATGCATTTTCCACATCCATTTCTAATACCATGCATTTATCCTTGTTTGTTCTACTTTCATGTATTGCCTCTTGAACAAGAATACTATGTTAAACAATCTATCTTTTCTATACGAATCCTCCTTGATTTTCAAAATTTATTTTTGGCAGCACTTCTCTTAGCCTATTTTCATTTATCTTTGTCATTATTTTGTGAGACACATTGCACAAATATATGGATCTAAATCTAGAAAATGTGGATGGGTTTTCCTCCTATGGGATCAAAGCGAAGAAATAATAATTTGTGTTTCCCCCTGTCTTGTAATATTTTTTAATGTACTTTAACATTCTGATCAAATCAAATTTTATTAGATCCCAACATTCTGTATGGTGAAATAGTTCGAGCTTGGTGCTTTATTTGGTGTAAATATCCAAATTTCTTTAGCAACCTCAATTTATTCTATTTGTTGTGTGAGCCTTGCATCAATTTCCATAGAGGCTAGCGTAGGGACGTTTCTTAATAGGTCCATTGTAATTCATGGGTTTGTTCCTTCTTTCTCTGTGCATATATGTATATATTTATATATGTATGTATGTATATATGTATAATAGTCCTTAGTTGTTGTTTTAATTTCCTTGAAAAATGTTACCTTGTTGCCATCTTTCCAAGTGATATCTTTTACATCGTTCCTTTATCTTCTAGCTTTTACTTTCCAATGAAATAATGTTGCATTGCAGTGTCTTGATCTTAGTCATAGGATCCTTTACATGAGCATCCAAGTCTCTTCTTCTTATCTTTGGGATTTGTATGGATTTTGTCTAATTTCGTTTTCTCTTTGATGTAGCTTTGTTTTTACTTTCCCCTCTTACATTTTTTCTTGTATTGTATTTAGTTGTGATGTGAATTATTCCTTCACTTTGTTTTGGGTTTTAAATGAACTTTTAACCCAAGATTTTAGGGTAGCTTTCACAAATTTTATCTTATGTTCCCAAATGTAGATTGGGGATCCTACAATCCAACTTCCACACATTTGAGATGACATCCCAAGCCCTTTCCTCCTACAGCCACAATGGGTTAAATATGAAAGGGAGGGGGGCACAATGGATTCCTCCAATAAGAGGAGAATTGGCTTATGATATGAAATTGTCGAGGGAACAATTTTTGTGGAAATAAGAGGATCTTGCTAGAAAATATCATTATGACCCAGGAAATGATCTAACTTTACTACTATATGTCTTGGCCCTAAAATTTTATTTGACCAGGTGTACTTTCATCTTGAGGGTTTTATGTCCACTAGGTCCCATTTTTCCATTAGTTCCTCCAGTCTCTCATGAAAAGGGTCTCGAACAATAATGCCTCCTTTTTTCTCAGTTTTGTTCAAAATTCCATTGAAGTCGCCTCCTATACAATGTTTCCCCTAGATTATTCAAAATTTTGAAGGGCTTGAAAAGAATCCCAACAATATTGTTTTTCCCAATGGGCCATTGGAATGTCTACATTGAAAAGATTGACATTTTTCCGTGACTGTAATGAGTAAAACATGAAAATATTCATTGTTGTGTGTTTAATGAATTTACTAACTTTAGCACATAGTTTCTCCAGATAGTACAAAGCTCACTTGATGCTCCTCTCGAGTTGACTATGATTCCTTCACTTTCTCTCCACCATTTCTTTCTTATTTTTATAGCTTCTAGAGCCTCCAACTTTGTCTCCTAGAATAGGAGGATTTGAGGCTTTTCTATTATAAAATATACCAAAAAAACACTTAGCCAAAAAATTAGATTTCAACCTCCAATAAAACTTCAACAATAATGTATGTAAACCCAAAATATTCAACTGTGTTTTATGAGAAGAAACACTAAATGACTAAGATCTCAAATATAGCAACAGAAAATAAATGAACAGTGAACAACATTCAAACAAATTTGGCATAAGAAAATTTTTGGGCAATGCCCCTAGAAAAACCCACAAGGGGAAAACAAGTCAATACTATTTTCTTCTTATTGAGCTCATAGGAAAAATTATTAGTTACAATAGTAAGAATATTTCAGCATTAAATACTTAGTACTTATCTGGAAAAATTATTCAAAATTCCACATAGATTTCCATGCCAAGTCTACATTGAAAAACATGCCCAATCTATTGTACGACCCAACACAGTCAACACAATAACAGAATATTACTTGAAAACTATTCCCAATATTTGATGTACAATATAATACCCTATTGTACGAATTTCTCACAAAAAAGGCCTTGGAAATCATCCCAAACTATGGTTGAGTGGATGCCTTGATTTTTGTGTACTTATTCTTATTGTATGACAAACATTAACTATTGTACGACTTTCTTGTAGTAGTTGTATAGAATGACTAAAATTATCCAAGTGGATATTGGTGGCCACCCACCTTATTCCAACTGACTCATCTTGGCAGTTTTTCAGTTTGACAGTTTTTTCCTAGTTTTCGTGTCCTGAACTTTCGGGGTCATTTTGAGGCCCTAAATAGCGTTTTAGGGATCACCACAATTAGATTGTAGAGAAATTCAAATTCTGATGACATAATGTGTAGTACTCATATATACCTTTCTAATGGGATATTGTGTGCCTAAAACAAAGATCGTATGCAAAATTTATGACCCCAGGAAGTTCATGTACCAACTTACCCCAACGGGGCCCACATGACTCTTGGTGCTTCATCTCCTAGGGTTAGGTTTTTGGATGCCTAGGGTTTTGGAATTCATGTTTATTGTAAAAAGGATTTCAAAGCCTCATGGTACTCATCTTATTGCGAATGATTGCAACCGTCACATCTCTTCTCATAGATAAGCTGTCACCATTTTAGCAAACTTGTTTCAGTCTGCATTTTACAGTTTCAACATATTTCTTTATTAATAGAAGCCAAGTTTTATTGTATCTCTGTTATCTTTCATTGAATCTCTATGTTAATAATATAGATCTGTATTCATTTAGTTCTTCTCATAAAGCCAATTTTTACTGTATCATTGTTATTATTAATTGAATCTCTATGTTAATAATATAGATATGTATTCATTTTGTTCTGCTCATAAAATCCAGATCATAAAAGCTGAAATTTTCTCCTTGGAATGCATGCCTATCCTCTCTTATGGATGTGTGCCAAATCCATCTATTGCTAACTCTTTTCCTCAACTCAATAACTATCTTGAAGGTTGTGCCTCTTCACCTTCCCTCCAATTTCTCCTCAAAAAGTGCACCCTGCCTCTTTCAAATGCTTCCTTTATGCATTTTTAATGTGTAACTACCCTAACCCTTGGTCTTCTAAAGACATGGACAGTCAAGATTAGAATTTCCCTCTTGATATCAACGGTCATGACTTAATCATTTTTTGAGTTCACTTAAATCACTTAAATGACCCACATACCCATAAAGTCACTTTTACCCATTAAAATAAAAACGCTCAACTTGAATTTATAAAAGCACTTTAGAAAGTCACTTTATAAAAACACTTTATAAAGTCACTTAAGAGATAAATTTGCTCGAACTCTTCTACATGTTGGTTTCTTCCAATGTATAAGTACCTTCGAGCTGCAAAATCTAACACTCCCTCTTAGCGAGGGAGGTACTTCTGGTACCTCCATCAGAATCTGTCTGTAGCTCCATCATCTCATCTGTTGATGTAGTTGCTCCCTCTAAACTAGAAGCCTCTACTCCCACTGCATTGGAAGCATCTGCTACTACCTCCATTGATATCTGAGCGAAAGGCATGCTCCTAGGAGTCTCCATGCTCTCCTAAGAATCCATCTGTGTCAACTTATACCTGGTGATCCCTCTGATTGTACTGGAAGAGGACTAAGTCCCTAGTATCAACTATCTCTCCCGCACAACCTTCCCACTCTCTGACACAAAATCTGAATATATTGATAAAATAGATCCAATCATAGGCTATCCCAACAACTTGTACAATCTCTCTTTCCTGACACCAAGAAAAACTATTGTGTCTATAGTATCTCCCTCTGGATAGAAACACACATCCACAAAAGAATGCAACTCCAAATCCATCAATCTCCAAATCTGACACTGAGAGCAAGTTTATTGTCATTTATTGAATAAACAACACCTCGGCCACTTCTAGAAAGCCTCCTGACTCTAGTTGGAATCTAACACTTCCAAACCCCTTCACTGCAAGTTGTGAGTCGGCCCCACTATCCACAAAGCAGTCTAAGTATATTTTTGAAAGTCTAAGGAACATTGACCTCATTCACTTAATATGTCGAGAAGCTCCACTGTCCACAAACCATGCTTCAATGTACTTGAACAATGGACATCCACTTCCTAAAGGACTAGTCATTAGAGAAAATTCCCTCTCGAATTTCTCAGCAAACTCAGCAACCTCAGTTGGCGTTGATACCTTTGGTTCCTTCTTCTTCTTCGTATTATTCATACGTTGATACCTTTGGTTCTTGCTTCTTCTTCATATTATTCAGGCATTGACTAGGATAGTGGCCAAACTTGTGACATGAAAATCATTTCACTTCATTCATTTCCTTATTATTCTCTTTTCTCTTTCCCACAAGAGTAATATCCTTCTTGTCTGCACCACCCTCTGCCCTCTCCTAATCTCTACTCTGAGACCCCTCCCGGATCTCCTTAATTTTATTTTATTCCTTGAAGGTTGCTTCCATTCTTGATAGCTTTGTTAGCTTATGTTGTTCTATCCTCATTTCATATGCAGTGAGGATTTCATGCAACTCATCCATTTTCATCTTGTCTAGGTCATTTAATTATTCAATGGCAGATATCTTGGGATTAAATCTTGAGGGAAGTGATCTAATCACTTTTTGCACAATGAAAACATTCAATTGTGTTTTATGAGTATAAACACTAAATGACTAAGATGTGAAATATAGCAGTGGAAAATAAATGAATAATGAACAACATTCAAACACATTCAGAGCAAGAAAATTTATGGGCAATGCCCTTGGAAAAACCCACAAGGGGAAAACCGGTCAAGGATATTTTCTTCTTATTGAGCTCATAGGAAAAAATATGAGTTACAACAACAAGAATATTTCAACATTAAATAGCCAATACTTATCTAGAAAAAAGAGCCAACACTCCACGTAGAATTTTGTGCCAAGTTTGCATTGAAAAACATGCCCAAATTGTTGTATGGCATGTACGACCCAGTACAGTCAACACAACAACAAACTATGCCTCAAAAATTGTGCCCAGTCTCTATTGTACGATATAGTACCCCTCTGTATGGATTTCACAGAGTAAAGTTCCTTGTAAATCATGCCAAACTGTGGCTGAGTGGATTCTTCGATTTATGCACACTTATTCTTCTTGTTTTATGACCAACATTAACTATTGTATGACCTTCCTATAGTAGTTGTATGGACTGAATAAAAGTTGAACTTTTCTCCTTAGAATGCATGTCTATCCTCTCCTAGGGATGTGTGTCAAATCCATTTGTTGCCAACTCTTTTCCTCAACTCAAGAACTCTTTTGAAATTTATGTCTCTTCACTATCCCTCCAAGTTCTCCTCAAAAAGTGTGCCCTCCCTCTCTCAAATGCTTCATTTATGCATTTTTAATGTGTAACTTCACTAACCCTTGGTCTTCCAAAGAGAAGGGAGATCAAGATTAGATATTTCCCCCTTGAGATCAAGGGTCATGAATTAAGCATATGTTGCGCTCACTTAAATCACTTAAGTGACCCACATACCCATAAAGTCACTTTTACCCATTAAATTAAAAAGGCTCAACTTGACTTTATAAAATCACTTTATAAAGTCACTTTATAAAAACACTTTATAAAGTCACTTAAGAGAGAAATTTGCTCTGTCTCTTCTACATGTTGGGCACTACCAATGCATAAGTACCTCTGAGCTACAAAATATAACATTCTATTCATATGATATCTCTTAACACTTCCTCTTTGTATTTACTCCCAAACCCCCAACAGTTCCAGGAGAGGATTTTCATTATTTTATTTTTTTTGAAGCACTACCATGCAACAATGTTGGGGAATTTGTATTTTAGTTTTTTTGGGTCCCATAAATATGTTTTTTTCTAGGATCGAATGATCCCCAATATGACATCCCTAGCAAAAACTTCTTCTTTAATTATTTTCCCCAACTTCCTACCAACTCTCTTGGGTAATTTATCTTCTAAATTTTTTTCTGCGTTCCCCTCTTCCTCTTGCGTTTGTGTCTGCTTTCTTGTTTTGATTCCCAGTCCTACTTTTTATTATTTTGGAATCCATTCTCATACTTATTCTATTGCTATTTGGGCCTCTTCGTACCCAAAAATAATTCCCCCTTCAATTATTCCCAAGAGATGATTTGGGATGATAGTCTCATGGTTTTGTGAGTGAGTCGAGGCAATGGATTTTTGTAATGTTCCAAATGCTTAAAAATATTATCACAGAACATAAGTACACACCATGTACAAAATGTGAGAATGGAGCACAACTCCAAGATACACAAGTTACAAAATAAATCCTTAAAGAATAGGAAAACCTCCTCCACATAACCGGATGCATTCATTCATCACAATTCACCTCTCACAATAATGAATACATGATCTCTATATATACATATTCACACACTACACATGAGGCCCTTTACTATTAGGTCTTCCCTATTACACATATATTTACATGTTACAAGTACATTTAGCCGCATATATGCCCCCGTTGGGTCATAACATAGTACCCTCCTTCAAAAAGCTTTGTCCTCAAAGCTTTGAAATTAAATACTTCACATGTGATGAAACCAAGTAATATGACTTTATTATGTTCTTGATTTATTCTTTCCATTTATGATGATCCATCCATCCAAAATCAAATATTTTCGGTCATAATCCTTGGTGTTTAGTTGTTGCATAATTTTTTTTCCCTTGATTCCATGTATTATTTTTTAAGCTTCTCCAATTTGTAGTTGTTGTTGGTCTCTCATAATATCTTGTTGAGGAGTGGTTTTGTGATGCCTTGTTCCATGAATATTGACAAGTATTCCATCTTCTTCCTTGATAATCTTGATATTGACCTTCTTTTATTCCTAGTAATCAGGGTGTTGGCATGGCTTCACATTTGATAGTTTTTCTTCACTCTACACACTCGTTTCATCTATCTTATTTTTAGAGACAATGGAATCCTTGATCATTTTTGCTTGGTATTTTATTACTCTAGCCTTGGAGATGATACCATCATATTTTGTATGTACATCCTCTAGATGGAGTTCAACTTCTTCAAGTTCTTCTATTGGCCTTCTTGATTCTTGTCTTCTTTCTCCTTTTGAAGTTGCAATGTGACCCCATCTATCAAATTTTGACGTCTGTATTCAATTCTATATTGCATTTTTTTTTATTTTACCTCATCGATATTTAGAGATTTCTCAACCTTCTTGAAAATTTACTTTTCAAGTCTTTTGGTAGATTCTTCATCCAAGCTCCTTCTTTCTTCTTGATTTTGACAATTCCTCTTTTCTTCTTTCAATCTCTTAACCTCATTCAATAGTTTTTTATTATGATTTCATAATCTACATATCTCTTCCTCTTTATTTTTCAAATATTCCCTTGAATCATCATTTTCCCACTTTTCTTTGCTACTCTTTTCTTGCTTTAAGTTTTTAGCCTCGTTAATGAGTGATTCATTAAGGGATTGTATCATGATGAACTCATCATTTTTCTTTGTAAAATAATTTCTTAGCTCCTCATTATCCTTTTGCAATTTGGAGACTTTCTCTTTTAATTATTTTAACTCCTCTTGAATTTTATAGATCTCCTTCATTTTTGTATCCCTAATCCATTTATCTGAGAAGAGTTTTTCAAATTCTTCCCATCTGAGGTTCCATCTAATATACTTATTTATACTCATCCACCACTTTCGAGCTTCACCAAAAATATGAAATCTTGTTGTTGACAGCTTCTTATCATATTCCTTTATAGATCTCAACTATTCCATGGGATTCATTTCATCTTTATCTTCATCTCCTATAAATTTAGGTATTGCCTTTGATTCTTAATTGAGGTCTAACAACAATACTCAAATTCCAACCTTAGTATATTAAAGATACTGATCTCAAATAGTTATAATTCTTGCTCGTATATAATATTTTATGTTTTCTCTTTCTGATGGATTTTGAATCAGCTCAATCGGACATCTCAATCCAAATTTATGACAGTTTTAAGTAAGCATACCTTTGAAACCCTGATTTGCAATTTGTCCTCCTAGTCAACCTTCCTTTTGATGTAATTCTGAAATTTCATCCCCTATGAGTCTGAAATTTTGACTTGTAGTACTCTAAAATGTATTCTCTACAATTCCATAGGTCTTACCAAAATTGTATGTTGCAAATGAAAGTTATGGTAACTTTCCCAAACCTTGATGAATTTTGGCCTATTATGGAGAGATGACTTGTACAAAATTCCCCATGTCCAATATTTGATATATGATTCTTAAATTGGCACCCAAACTACTACAGACTATCCAATTTCCAATGCATTTTGTCTCACTGAATTTGGATCCTCTATGAACAAGATATGACTATTTTACTCGGAACACCTGTTTGAGACTAGTTACAAGACTAGGCAAAAAACCTATCTTCCACAGGGTGCTTCTCCAAAAGTAAAATGACCCAAATGTTGGATTATTTAGAGAGGGGGGGGTGAATCAATAATAGAGCAATTTAATCATTTTTAACCATATAATCCAAGTGCTATATCAATGAAGCATTATCATCCAATAACTGTAGAGTAAATAAGCAATGAACAAATGACCAAACATACACATACACAGTACACCAGTGTTTTACGTGGAAACCCAAATCAAGAGAAAACCACATAATGTTTTTTCTTATATGTATTGAAGAATTACATTCATTGAAAGCACCAACTTCCTTTGTTTTCCAGCTGCAACTGGAAGGAGGCTCCAACACCCTAGTTTCTCAGGCTACAACCTGAGGGAAGCTCCAACTCCCACATTCTCTGGCTACAACCCCCTATTTTCTCCGGCTACAACCACATGTCCTTGCCCCATCCTACCACCCTGAAGTAGAAGTAGAATGATAGAACCATTGTCAACCTATCACTGTGAGATGTATCGTTGTAAACCTGTACCAATAAATCTGAACCATGCATCAACCTGTACCTC
>SNQJ01S0111987.1:50144-70307 GCA_010110895.2 Picea sitchensis | reverse complement strand
CATGGAAGAGTGTACATACTTCTGGGGTGTAAATACTTCATGGGGTATAAACATGGCTGAAAGCAAGGACCTTTGAATCAGGAAGATAATCAGGCTCCACAACCAACACATCCTTCCTGACACAACAAGTCTAGACGACTAAGCTAAAAGACAAAAACGAGATTATTCAGGTGTAACCGAAAAAAACGACACACGTACTATGAACATTCACGGTGGGAAAGAACAAAACACAATCATGCATTACAACATAGAATACAATACATTGATTCAATAATCGAGATCAATGCCATCATGAGGCACATGCCCCAAGGCCTGGTTATTATACACACTCATTGATCATTGTGCACCATGATCCAATCATAAGGAATCATGCTGCCACAATGCAACAAGAGTGATAGAGACTATGGAGCAACATAACATATCCAGACCTTCATCCCAATAAAACTCCAACCTCAACCAAAGTTAAGAGCATATAAAACCACTTACCTACCTTCTTTTAAAAATACTAAGTCTAATCCATGCTTACTTAATGCTTAACTTAAAATAAAGCAATGCCTTTATAAAATATCACAAACTTAACTTAAATACAACAATGGTTTTCTTAAAATAAAATATATTACTTCCTTTCTTTAAAATATAAAATAAATAGTGCTTTCCTTAATTTATAACAATGCCCTTCTTAAATATCACAAATCTTAACAATGCTTTTCTTAATAAAATACATTAGTGCTTTTCTTAAAACAAAAAATAAACTGTTATTTCCTTAGTTTATAACAACACCTAACTTACTTAGTGACAGTTATAAAAACACTAGAAAATTTCATTAAGGGAAACTACAATCTCCACTGCCATTAATGGCACAGTTATAATCCACCCGGCGTTGTTAAAACAATATAATTAAATCCACCTAGTATTGTTAAAATAATATAATTTTCCTGCAATTACTAGCATTGTTCTAAAAAAAGATAAAAAACCATTGAAAATATACTGCCAATGTATGTGGTGCTCTAGAACAATCAACCCAACAATAAGATTTGCATTTCCCTATTAATAAAACATACGTATATAAAAACTAGTACATCACATAGAACCATATTGCCTTACACATGTTCCTATAATTAAGGCATTGTTCTAATATAGAATAAGTTAATAAAAAAATTCCATGATTCATAATAAATGCACACAATAAACTATTACACCACGGCTAAAAACATGAAGTGGACACAGGGATTAGCAATACTAAGATAGATGATGAAATATTTTATCAATTCTTAGACCGACAATGATTGGATCTTCAATTACTGTTTAAAAGTGAAGGTTCTAGGTCAATGGCATATTGTGAAGATATGTCTCAGATCTTAGTCCTTTCAATGTAAACATGGAGATTCTACAATCGATAAAACCATTAGATAAAGATAGTATTAATGAATTAGAATACCAACATATAAATCACTCATTAAACTAAGGAATAATATTTCTTCTTAGATATGAGACACTTAATTAATTAAAACTCTATGTGCAGGTCAAGTTAAGGTTGCAAATATTTGACAAATTAGACCTTCTTGTCTATCACAAAAAAAAAAGGTAGTCGTACTTCTCTGAACAGAGAGCCCTTGAAACTTGTCGACCAACGAAAATCTCTAGGGAAATTTTACCTTCGTGTACCCAGGCATTCAAGACAACTCCATGGCCCATATTTTTAGTTGTTTTCATTTCACCGCAATAAACATAGTACATTTTACCCTTGAAGTGGTTGCATCTCTACGAAGGGTTAATTTTCCTACTTAAATACAGAGCTCGGATCTGCAACAATAGTTTTATAAATATTTCCAACAACCCGGCCCATGGATGATAAGGCGTTAGATCAGGGTTTTGATTGAACTATCAGGTACTATTTTTCCATTGAGAAACACCTTACGTATGTTCTTTCAATATCCTACATCTACAGTGCATGACTTGTGGCACAAATTTGAAGATTCATACATGCGTCTTGTGTTTGGTGGTCGAGGTTTTGTTCCTCTCGTTCCTGGATCACCAATTGAAGCCAGGGATATCCATAGCCTTGTCTGACTACCAACCAAACATAAGGAGATTTCCTACTCTTAACCTCTCATCAATTCCTTGAATTGAATGCGGTCAATATCTACATGTCAATACTATCATATGATTGCACGGGCTACTACATTTTTAAAGTCTCTAGCTTGGATGCCAGTGGGTTGCCTTAGTTCAACAAGCATGATTCATTCAAGCTCTTTGAAGAAATTTTCAAATAATTTGGTAATCAATTCCAGGACTAAGTTTTCTAAGTTTCTTCCATCGTGCTTGGGTGTAAAATGATATTTTACCGTAAATCTTGTGGAGTTTGGTTATTGTAAAGAATTTGAACTGAGGATTTTGAACTTGTGTAAATCTAGTTATAGTATGCACTGACGTTGAGTAGTCGTTTGGTTTTCTCTTGCAATGTAATGCCCTAGCAAGGAGTTACGATAATAGTGATATTATTCTTTGTACTCGGAATTTGTAGATTAAAATTGGTTTGGAGGGATGATCAATTTTCAATACTTGAATTCCCATACAACATTCATTATCAGAACTTACTAAAAGGTATGGATCCACTCCTCAAATCTGTGCAAGATTCAAATGTATATTAAGCTCAAGAGCGTCTCAGAATTTTGATACTAATCAATCACAAAAAAAATGATATAATTAATTCTCAACTATACTTAACTGAACAAAGATACAAACTGAATAATAATATCACTTCTTTACTATAGTTAACTAAACAATAGAAATACAAACTGAATAAAAGCTTAGATTTAAAGAATTACTATGAACAGATAAAATAGCGTCAACTAGAATGCTTCATCATCATTATAATATCATACACATGATAATTTGACTAAAATATAACAAAATTTAAATACGTGTACCAAATCCGAAGGTGATGATCCAGTAGACACTGTCCCATGCATTCGCTCCATTCAGATCTCGCCTGTCGACTGATGAGACCTCACCGGTACCTCCCAACCAATTCTAGGGGTACTCTTCTTCCCCATGCGACCCTCAAGCCTCAAAGGGGCCATGCACCCAATACCAGATAATGCTAGCTCACAGTTCACCTTGCAAGGTCAAGCTACCACTTGTTACCCGAGCTAGGTATCCCAAATCCCATAAGAGAAAAATCAGTCAAGATAAATTCCGATAGCGTAACTTTATGCAAGCCATTTGTGATCCATACACCTCCTCTACCATCCTTTTTATATAGTTTCAAGTGATTAGTTTCCCAAACCCTCATTAGATTCCTTTTTCATTTATTTAATTACGAAAAAAACCTCCCCCGTACACATGTCGCCCAATCCCCTAGTTGCACCAGAAAAAATAAATTATTAATTAATTAATTTTTTCTATTTTCCTCACCCACCTAAAAGCATTCCTAAAAATGCTCCTCGGTGTCCCATTATTCCCTTACAATTCTTAAATGAATTATGTCTTACTTAAATCCTAGTTGAGTTCATAAATAGAAAGTTCCAAAGGCTAGATTCCTTACTAAGTTAGACATTCCCCTTTTTCTTTAAGTTTCCCCTTTTCTTTAAGTTTCCCTTTTTATTTAAGTTTCCCCTTTTCTTTAAGTTTCTCTTTTTCTTTAAGTTCCCCCCTTTTTCTTTTTAACTGAAAATCAGATTTAGCAAGTGTAGACAAAAATAACCATTTACCCTTTTAATAAATTTAATCCTCCATTATGATTTTTTTTTTAATAATTAAAGTTTGAATTTTTTACCCCCCTTCTTGTTACATGTCTATTTAGTTTTTCTTTGTTCACATGTTCTACTTAGACCTAGGTTTTAATTTCACTAGGTTGGGCGACAATTTTTAAGGGAACTTTTAGTTATTAAACTTTACTCATACCATCATCTATTTTAAGGCCGACTAGGTCCGAAGGAGGCATAGTTTTCTAGGAACTAGGTTTATTAACGTACCATAGTTAAAATTGTGACCTACCCTTTAGGATGCACTACGTTCTCCAAGGGTGCCACTCGCCTCTTTCTGTTTTATTTGTGTGACATGCCCTTCAAGACGCACTACGTTCTCCAAGGGTGCCACTCGCCTCTTGACTGAATTGGTAGACGTCAAACCCCTGGAGTCAATAATCCATCAGGTGATCTTGTGGAATACTAAGGATATCTAAGGAATAAGGACCTTGCCTTATTGCGCACCCCTTAGAATCATCATGAGTGACTGTCAAATTCTATCCTCACAACATCGTGGGTCTCTCGAACTAGGTAATCATTAACCTACAGTTCGATCCACAGAGGGAGTGCTAGTAGGTTGTGGCAGGGTTGCTGCCACACCTCTCCTTCAATGTCTCTGGTTCTCGTGCGTGACCCCTTTACTCCAAATGTGAGTCTGGTCGGAAAGCTATCGTTAGCCTACATCCATCAACAAAACATGTCAGCGATAACAATCAACATTGTAATATATAATTATATGTACATATTTCACATCAACAACATTCAAACCCTGACAGTCCACTCCCTCACTCGATGTAGAGTCCAAGGCGTTTCATCGATGCCTCAGAATCCTCTAACATTCATAGTCTTGCACACTCAGGAGAACCCCTTCAATAGCACATGTCAATGTAAATACAACAAAAATAACATATCATCAAATCCACAATATCTCATAATCATAATCAAAATAGAAAATAGTATAATGACTCAGATCACTCGCACGCAAGTGTCCTCATAGAATAAGTTCGCTCAATGCACGCAAAAGAGGGATGTTACATACACCCCCTCTTGTTTTAAACTTCATCCTGAAGTTCACAATATGTAAGTACCGAAATAAACTATATCACAGTATCATATGTCTATCTATCAAACAAAAAAGGAAATTGTTGACGCATATCATATGTGTCCTCCGAGGTCGTCAAGTGTGGACTATAGTTGTCCCACTGGAGCTTGAACTGATCTATTCTTCGATGTCGTATTAGTCGAATGCGATGGTATAGGATGCGGATTGGCTCCATCATGAGTGCACCCTCATATGATACCTGCAAGGAACTCATGTCAATAACATGTGTAGGATCACTAACATAATGTCTCAAAACAGATACGTGAAAAAGATTGTGCATACGCCTCAAAGAATCAGGCAAGGCTAGTCGATAGGCCATGGGCCCCTTCTTTTCCACAATCTCAAATGGTCCCAAAAAACTAGGAGAGAGTTTAGAACCCTTTACAATCTTGATCAAACTCTTATGCGCTTTCACCCGATAGAAGAATCGATCGCCAACCTCATAACTATGGTCGACATGATGCGCATCGTCATAAATCTTATGTCGATCATGTGCTTCCTTGATCCTTTGTCTTATTGTTTCCATTTGATATTCCATTTCTTGGATTTATTCTGATCCCACCAGGAATATATCCTCAACTCGATCCCATCTTAAAGGCATTTGACACGGTCACCCATAAAGGAAATCGAAAGGCGCCATCTTAATGGTTCTTTGATAACTGTTGTTATATGAAAATTCTACCAGTGGAAAGAATTATTCCCAATGCTTATGTTGGTCCATCACGTACATATGCAACATATCCTCCAAGATTTAGTTTGTTTGTTCGGTCTACCTGTCTGTCTTCGGGTGATACGTGGTACTAAAGTTAAGTTGGGTTCCCAAGGCCTCTTGGAAACTAGTCCAAAATCATTATGTAAACATTGATCCTCTATCAGATATAATCCTCTTAGGCATGCCATGTAGCCTCACAATCTCGATCATGAAAGCTATAGTTATGTCAGGTGCCTGATACATTGTACCCATAGGAATAAAATGTGGACTCTTCGTCAGAGTGTCGACTACTACAAAAATCGAGTTGTGTCTCCTTGTTGTCAGTGGCAATCCAACAATGAAATCCATCAAAATGACCTCCCATTTTGATTTCAGAGTATATTTTGGTTGTAGTAATCATGTCAGATGCCTATGTTCAGCCTTCACCTACTGAAATTCTAGACATATTGCCACGTATTTGATTATGTCTGCCTTCATTCCCTTCCAAAAGAATAAGTATTTAAGGTCTTCCCTCATCTTCATGACTTCAGTATGAGCCATGTACACTGCTCTATGAGCCTCTTTTAGGATCAAACTCCTCAACTCGTTGTTGGGCGGTACGTAAATTCAACTTTTAAATCGCAATAATCCATCGTTGTCCACAGTAAATCCCTCAAATTTTGGTGCCATCATTGTGTTTTGTCCGATAAAATCCTTGACCTCTTTGTACCAGTCATCATTGTGTTGTAACGCTAGAATATTTTCACGAAGATTCATATGAAGAGGGATCAATGAAAAAATGCGTGGTCTCTGACTGAAAGCATCAACCACTATGTTCATTGTTCCCTTTATGTATGTAATCTCGAAATCGTACTCGCAAAGAAATTTGGACCAACGTCATTGTCGCGCTTTCAAGTCACTTTGAGTAAATATGTGTTGTAGGCCACAATGGTCCATTTTTAGTTTGAATTTTTGTCCAATAAGGTAGTGTATCCAAACTCTCAAGGTATAACCAATATCTAACAACTCCAAATTGTGCATTGCATAGTTCTCCTCATGCCTTCTCAACTTTCTCAAGATGTAAGAAATCATTCGACCATATTGCATCAAGACTCTTCCTAAACCTTCCTTGTATGCGTCAATGCATACCAATAAGTCCACTTCCATGTCAGGGACCTTTAGTATCAGTGTTGTCGTCAACATCTCCTTGAGCCTCTGAAATTCCTCTGCGCATTTCTCAGTCCAAACAAACTTCTTGTTCTTCTTCTACAATTCTGTGATTAGATTTTCTATCTTTGAAAAACCCTCGACGAACCGTCGATAGTATCCCACTAAACCCATGAAGCTACGCACTTCACAGACATTCATCAGTGCAGGCCATTCCATAATAGCCTCGACCTTTGTTGGATACACAATGATACCTTTGTCGAAGATGACATGCCCTAAGTAATGAATCTTTGATTGATAAAATGAGCATTTGGATAGTTCTCCAAACAATTTGTTCTCTTGTAGACACTGTAGTACCAGGCACAAGTTCTCTTCATGCTCCTCCATTGTCTGAGAATATATCAAAATATCGTCAATGAATACATGGACGAACTTGTCCAAGTATTCGTGGAACATCCCATTCATAAAACTCATAAATACCCCTATGGAGTTCGTCAATCCAAATGGTAAAATGGTAAACTCGTAATGTCCAAACCACATCTTAAAGGCGGTCTTAGGGATGTCGTCCTCCTTGATGTATAATTGGTGATACCCTGATCTCAAGTCGATCTTTGAAAACATTGGCGTGCCTTTCATCTGATCAAACAGATCATCAATCCTTGGAAATGGATATTGATTCTTGATCGTTGCCTTGTTCAATTTATGGTAGTCAATGCAGAGATTCCAGGACCCATCCTTCTTCCGTATGAAAATAACAGGCACACCCCACGGTGACACACTTGGACGTATAATTCCTAGGTCTAACAACTCCTTCAATTTCATTTTCAACTCTTGTAACTCAGGGGTCGACATACGATAAGGAATTCTCGCTATCAGTTCAGTTATTGGTTTTAGGTCGATGGTGAATTCCAATTCCCTCTCCGCCGAAATCTCAGGTACCTCCTCGGGGAAGACGTCCACAAACTCTCGCACCACTGGAAGGTTTTCTAGACCTTCCGCTACACCCTTCTCATTTAAATAAAGGATTGTATATATCTTTCATCCCTTGTGCATGCTCTTTTGTAGCTGGAAGGAAGATATGAACCTTAGAGAAGCTCCATGTTTTTGACCTACAATCATGCGTCTATTTCCCTCATCATCGACCGAGATCAACCTTTTCATCTTACAGTTGAGTATCGCCTCATGTGATTCCATCCAGTCCATACTGATCATGACTTCATAATACCCTAAGATCATGATGTACAGGTTGGCCCTTGTGAACAACTCTCCCAGGTTAAGGATATAGCCCACAACCATCCCTCCAACCTTTTGTATGGCTCCCAAAGCCATTTCTACAAAGCTAAAATTGTCCTGTTCGACTGCCTTTACCTTAATTGTTTTTAGCACTTCACTAGAAATAAAACCCATTGTAGCACTTGGATTTATCAAAATACTAAGGTTCTCGTCAGTGACGGTACCTGACGTCTCGAGCACAGTTGTCTGGTTCTCTTCCTGGCGGTTATTCACCACTGCATGAATTTGATGGGCCCTACCCAAATCTCCCACAGTAGTGGGTTCAACTGATCTAGAGGCTCTATTACTCTCCATTGCGTAGTCACACTGGAAATGTGGCTCTCCACGTGTCCAACACCCTTTCTTCGGTCTAGTACTCCCGGTACCCAAAGTAGAAGCTAACGACCCATGGGCCTGGAACCCTGGTCTGTTCTGTTGAACATGCCTAAATTGCTGCTATTACAGTTGACATTATTGTTGTTGTTGTGGTCATCTGTAAGGAGTCTGTTGCTAATGCATCGATTGTTGTGGCGTAGTGTAAGTGTATCCTCTTTAGATTCCATGATATCCTGGTGAATGTCTAGCTACTGCCTGATATTGCTGCGCACCAGATGACACTTGTCTCGTTGGTCTCACTAGAGTCCTGCTCTAACCCCTGATGATAAGCTCCTCCTATGCTATAAGGGCCTTCTGGACAACATCATGCAAGGTTTGAGGCATCAAAATCCTCACCTTCGCACGAATGTTGATATTAAGGCTAAACATGAACTTGTTGACCTTAAGTTTCTCGGTATTCAGGTGTGGAGCATACCAAAGAAGCTCCATGAAACAGGCCTCGTACTTGGGCACCGTATGACCATCCTGTCAGAAGGCATTGAACTCATTGAGCTAACACTTAATGAATTGCTCAGATACATAACTCTCCCGGAACTATTCCTCAAACAATTCCCATGACATGTCTTCGACTGCCATGTTCAATTGTGGTAAGATCATCTTCCACCATAGAATAGCACTCCCCTTCAATTGAAATACCATCATGCGGACCTTCATGTTGGAGGTATAGTCCCAAAGTGAAAAGAACATTTCCATATTCTCCAACCATGCTTCAGTGGCTACGTCCTCTGGGGAACCAAAGAAATCGGGAAATTTTACCTTCCTGAGTTTGCGGTGAATGCTACCTATACCAATCAGAGTGCGTGGTGGACCCTCAAGAGGTGTCGGCACCCTGGCCTCATCTCTATCCAAATAGCTAATCAGTTCCTCAAACATCCTCTGAAAGGACCTCATCAACCCAACCACATCACCCACAACTATATATTCCTGCCCGACAACATGTTCTTCTCCCTGGGGGTTAGACCCCTCAGGCATGGATTCTACTGGAGGCGTCACGCCTCCTCCCCTAGCACCCTGTCATCTGCCTCCGCGATGTCCTTTAACCATGATTACCTGCACAAATACAAATCAATTTAATTAGCAACATCATATTCAAATATATAATCAATGGAAGTCGTAGTCATCCCAAGTCATGGGTTGAACTGGCTCTGATACCATAGGTAACGACCCTTGTCATTATGAAAACATGCAACGCATAACAAGCGCAATTTTTTTTTCTTTTATTTTATTTTTAAAGTAGGAAGTAACAACAACAACAGCCAATCAACGCAACTTGACGATGAACACAACACACACAATTTAGGAAATAGAAAACTTAATGACCCAACATACCATCACATCATGCAGTTGCATGTAACATATGAAAATCCAATAGATAAAGTAAAAATGACTACCTTCATGTCCTACCCTACAAGGTTAGGACCTCCAAGACACATAAGAAATGCTCAAGCCCAGGTTCCCATCGATTTCAACCATTTAAGGTATCAAGGATGGCGACTGTTCTAAGGAACAAGGAGATGTCTACATCCTGCCCAACACAGCAAGTCCATATGACTAAGATAAAATACAACAACGAGATTATTCAAAGGCAACCAGAAAAAATGACACACGTACTATGAACATTCACGGTGGCCAATAACAAAACACAATCATGCATTACAACACAGAATAAAATACATTGATTTAGTAATCGACATCAACGCCATCATGAGGCACATGTCCCAAGGCCCATTTTTTATACACACTCATTGATCATTGCGTGCCATGATCCAGTTATAAGGAATCATGCCGCCACAATGCAACAAGAGAGATAGCGACTAGGGCACAACATAACATATCTATACCTTCATCCCAAGCAAAATCCAACCTCAACCGAAGTTAAGAGCATATAAAAACACTTACCTACCTTATTTTAAAAATACTAAGGCTAATCCATGCTTACTTAAAATATCACAATGCTTAACTTAAAATAAAGCAATGCCTTTCTAAAATATCACAAGCTTAACTTAAATACAACAATGCTTTTCTTAAAATAAAATACATTAGTTCCTTTCTTTAAAATATAAAATAACCAGTGCTTTCCTTAGTTTATAACAATCTCCTTCTTAAATATCACAAACCTTAACAATGCTTTTCTGAAAAATAAAATACATTAGTTATTTTCTTAAAACACAAAATAAACAGTTCTTTCCTTAGTTTATAACAATGCCTAACTTACTTAGTGACAGTTATAAAAACACTAGAAAATTTCATTAATGGAAACTACAATCTCCACTTCCATTATTGGCGCAGTTATAATCCACCTGGAGTTTTTAAAACATTATAATTAAATGCACCTGGCGTTGTTAAAACAATATAATTTTCCTGCCATTACTGGCATTGTTCTAAAATAGATCAAAAACCATTAAAAATATACTACCAATGTTTGTTTTGTTCTAGAACAGTCAACCCAACAATAAGATTTACACTTCCTTATTAATAAAACATACATATATAAAAACTAATGAAACACATAGAACCATATTGCCTTACACATCTTCCTATAATTAAGGCATTGTTCTAACACATAATAAGATAATAAACAAGCACCATGATTCAAAATAAATGCATACAATAAACTATTACACCACGACTAAAAACCTAGAGTGGACGCATGCACTGGCAATACTAAGATAGATGATGAAATATCTTACCAATTCTTAGACCAACAATTATTGGATCTTCAATTATGGTTTAAAAGAGAGGGTTCTAGGTCAATGGTAGATTGTGAAGATATGTCCCAGATCTTAGTCATGTCAATGTAAACATGGATATTCTACGATAGATAAAACCATGACTCCATCAAATAAAGATAGTATTAATGAATTGGAATACCAACATATAAATCACTCTTTAAACTAAGGAATAATATTTATTCTTAGATATGAGACACTTAATTAATTAACACCCTATGCACGGGTCAAGTTTAGGCTGCATATATCTAACAGATTAGACATGCCTGTCTATCACAAAAAAAAATCATGTGGTTGTACTTCTCTGAACAAAGAGCCCTGGAAACTTGTCGACTAACAAAAATATCGAGGGAGATTTTACCTTCATGTACTCAGGCATTTAATCCAACTCTATGGCCCTGAATTTTAGCTCTTTGTGTTTCACCGTAGTAAACATAAGAATTTTTACCCTTGAAGTGGTTGCATCGGTCTCTACGAAGGGTTAATTTTCCTAAGTAAATACAGAGCTCATATATGAAACAATATTTTTATAAATGTTTCCAACAACCCTGCCCATAGATGATAAGGCATTAGATCATGGTTCCGATTGAACTATCAGGTACTATCTTCCACTGAAAAACAACTTACGTGTGTTCTTTTAAGAGCCTACATCTACAGTGCATGACTTGTGGTGCAGATTTGAAGATTCATACATGCATCCTTTGTTTGGTAGTCAAGTTTTTGTTCCTGTCATTCCTGGATCACCAAGTGAAGCCAAGGATATCCCTAGCCTTGTCTGACTACCAGCCAAACATAAGGATCTTACCTATGCTTAACCTCTCATCAAATCATTGAACTGAATGCAGTCAGTCTCTACATATCAATACTATCATATGATTGCAGGGCCTATTGCATTTTTCAAGTCTCTAGCTTGGATGCCAGTCAGTTGCCTTAGTTCAACAAGCATGATTCATTCAAGCACTTTGAAGAAATTTGTGGATAATTTGGTAGTCAACTCCAAGACTAATTTGTCTAAGTTTCTTCCTTCATTCTTGGGTTTAAATTGAGATTTTATCGTCAATCTTGTGGGGTTGAGTTATTGTAAAGAATCTGAACTAAGGATTTTGAACTTGTGGAAATCCAGTTATTGTTTGGGATTTAATTAAGAGTTAAGGAAATTTTTCTTAGAGAAGTTGCAGAGTATGCACTGACGTTGAGTAATTGTTTGGTTTTCTATTGCAATGCAATGCCCTGGCAAGGAGTTCAATAATAGTGATATTATTCTTTGTACTCGGAATTTGTAGATTAAAACTGGTTTGGAGGGATGATTAGTCTTCAATACCTGAATTCCCATACAACGTTCATTATCAAAAAATTACTAAATGGTATTGATCCACTCCTCAAATTTGTGCAGGAATCAAATGTATAGTAATATCAAGAGCATCTTAGAATTATGATACTAATCAATCACAAACAGAATGATATAATCAATTCTCAACTATACTTAATTGAACAAAAATACAAATTTAATAATAATATCACTTCTTTACTATATTTAAGTGAACAATAGAAATACAAACTAAATAAAATATTAGATTTAAAGAATTACTATGAACAGATAAAATAGCGTCAACTGGAATGATCCATCATCATTATAATATCATACACAAGATAATTATACTCAAATATTAAAAAATTTAAATACGTGTATTGAATCTGAAGGCGATGATCCCGTAGACGATGTCCCACGTGTTCGCTCCATCCAGATCCCGCTTGCCGACTGATGAGACCTCACCGGTACCTCCCAGCCAATGCTAGGGATACTCTTATTCCCCCTGAGCCCCCCAAGCCGCAAAGGAGCCATGCACCCAATACCATATAATGCTAGCTCCCAGATCATCTCCCAAGGTCGAGCTACCACTCGTTACCTGAGCTAGGTATCCCAACTCCCACAAGAGAAAACTCAGTCAAGATAAAATTTCAGCAACGTAACATTACACAAGATAGATGTGATCCATATTCCTCCTCTACCATCCTTTTAATAGAGTTTTCAAGTGATTAATTTCCCAAACCCACATTAGATTCCTTTTTCATTTATTTAATTACGAAAAGAAAAAAAACCCATACACATGTCGCACAATCCCCTAGTTGCACCAGAAAAAAATTTGTTAATTAATTATTTTTTCCTATTTTCCTCACCCACATAAAAGAATTCCTAAAAATGCTCCTCGTTGTCCCATTATTCCCTTACAATTAACTTACCACAGTTAAAATCACAACATTCCCTTCAGGACGCACTACGTGCTCCAAGGGTGCCACTGACCTCTTTCTGTTTTATTTGCGTGACGTGCCCTTCAAGATGCGCTATGTGCTCCAAGGGTGCCACTCGCCTCTTGACTGAATTGATAGACGTCAAACCCCTAGAGTCAATACTCTATCATGTTATCTTGTTGGAGACTAAGGTCCTCTAAGGAATAAGGACTCTTCCTTATTGTGCACCCCTTAGAATCATTGTGAGCGATTGTAACAGTATACCCTCACGACATCGTGGGTCTCTCAAACTAGGTAATCATTAAAATACAGTTCAAGCCATGACGAGAGTGCTAGCAGGATGTGGCAGGGATATTGCCACACCTCTCCCTCAATATCTTTGGTTGTCGTGCATGACCCCTTTACTCCAAATGTGAGTCTAGTCGGAAAGTTATCGTTAGCCTTCATCCATCAACGAAACATGTCATCGATAACAATCAACATCATAATATCTAATCATATGTGCATATGTCACATCAACAACATTCAAACCCTGACAGTCCACTCCATGACTCGATCTAGAGTCGAAGGCGTTTCATCGATGCCTCGACATCCTCTAACATCCAGAGTCCTAGACACTCAGGAGAACCCCGTCAATAGCACCTGTCGATGTAAATACAACAAAAATAACATATCATCAAATCCACAATATCTGATAATCATAATCAAAACAACCAATAATATAATGACCCAGATGACTTTCATGCAAGTGTCCTCAAATAATAAGTTTGATCAATGCGTGCAAGAGCGGGATATTACAAATTTGAAACAATATCTAATCTTGATATAAGTTACGCCTTTTTTTATGAGTGCGTAAATGATATCTGTGGCTAGCACCAAACATATATATTGTAACAAGCCAAGTGCCTGGTAATTTCCTTGCACATGTTCTAATTCGACACAATATAAATATATATGATATCCATTTTTCCTTTCTTGTATTTAAAAAACCAAGAATATTCCAGTTTGTTTTCACCTTCCACATATTTCCACTCTCTAACATTCTTTATTTCAGTTGACAACGTAGGTGTTATGTTATCAATTTTCTTCCTGGCATTCATGGAGGTTCCAGTTGCAATTTTGGATGCCATTATTGTAGGTTGTGATCTATATATATTCACAGATAATGTCTTTCCTGTCATTTTTCCAATAGGAAAAAAAAAATTTAGTCCTTTTACATTAAAATAAACTAAAAAAAAAAGCATTGAATATAAGAACTAATTTAAAAAAATTATTTAAACATTTTGACACATGGAGTTATTAGACTAATGTTGGGACTAAGCCTAGGCATTCCAGGGCTAATGTTGGGACTAAGCCTAGGCATTCCAGGGCTAAGGTGATTCCTGACAGCACCCCAGCCCCCATGACAAATCCCTAGAGCTTATATGTGGGGGTTGGGGTGATGTCGAGTATTGCCCCAACCCCTAGGGCCAAACCTTGAGGCTTGGTCGTGGGGGGGTTAGGGCGATGTATGATATCACCTTAGATTTTCCATGAGGCTTCTTAGGATACAACGATGTCGAGCATTGCCCCAACCCCCACTGCGGCCAAGCCACGGTTGTGTCGTGCCATGTGACTATGCCTTGACCACAGTAGGGGCTCGGGAGATGTCGTGCATCACCCCAACCTCCCCATGACCAAGTTACGGTCCCATGGAACTATGCCTTGGTCGTGGGGGGATGGGGATATCTCATGCATCACCCCATCCCCCACTACCAAGCCTTTGGCTTGGTCGTTCCTTGGTGGTCAAGGGACTGGGGCGATGTCAGGCATTGCCCCAGCCCCCCCACGACCAAGGCACGGTCCCGTGGGGTCGTGCCATGGTCCTGGGGGGGGATAGGGTGATGCCTAGAATCACCCTAGTCCCCATGGACAAGCCCCTTACATTGCCCCGTAACCAACATGGGCCAAAAATAAAAATAAAAGTAAAAAACAATAAAAAAAGATAATTTTTTGTACAAAACTATACCTAAATTTGTCTTTTTTTTCTTCTTTTTTCAATAAATATTAAGAATTTTGTTAAAATTTCTTTGAAAAAAGTATCAATTATTTAAATAAGTTGTGATTTTTTTAGAAAAAAATAGAAAACATATAAAAACAATCAGGATTTTTATAATTTTTGCATGAAAAAATCTTATGTGATTCAAAGATTATCTTATAATTGTTGTTTTGGTAAACTGTAAGAATTTAAAAAATAACTAACCTATGAAATGCTAGATTCTCCTCAAATGTATTATCGATGTGTTTCCCTTGTAGCTTGCTCCAAATCCTTTAACAAATACTGCCAAAGATGTCACACAATCTAAAAGGACAAAACAAGATTGTGTATATATAACATAGATGATATAACTTATTGTTAGTATAACGGATGTGGGATAAATAAAAATGAAGAAGATTGTCTACATATATACCTAAAATTATATGGATAATAGCTATGTTTAATGAATGTGAGATAAATAAGCAAACATGAGAAATATTGTAATTAATAAGTAAATAATTAAATAAAAGAGTAAAAGTTGTTTTTAATTTTTAAGGGAAAATAAAAAAGAGAAAAAATTGGGGGGAAATGTTTTTTGATAGGGAGGATTTTAGAGAGAAAAGATCATTATGTAAGTTATAAGAATGTCATTGGGACAATGATAATTTGTATCATTCTATGTTCTTAGTGAGAAGTGATGATTTCATCAGATAAATAAGATTTTATTTCTGAGACATCAACAAATTGTTCATATACCTCTTCTTTTGGGACTAGAAAATGTGATGGGAATGATAGTAATGCAAATGAGGTGTCATATTTTTCAGCTAATCAGAAGTTTTATGATAGTGCAAGCAATGTTATTTAGCATGTTCCTCAAGAATGTCCTAAATTAAAGGAATTTTAAGCCACCAATGATGAAGAGGAGAAATATGATGGTGATCAATCTATTCAAAAATTTAATAGTAATGAAAATAATCAAAATGTAGGTTGAAGTGGAGACTATAATCAATAATTAAATGACTGGATTGAAAATTTTCCTCCAAGTGAGGAGTTTCAAGGTACCGATGAGTATTTCCAAGGCACCAGTGAATATGATGAAGAATTTTCCTCAAGTGGAAATTTTAAAAGAAGTGAAGATGATTATGAAAATGGTGGACACTCTTTCCCGAGTGGAGAATTTAAGGACAACAATGTTGGTGATGATGAATTTCCTCCAATTGAGGATTTTGACGGTATTGATGAATATTTTCCTCCAAGTGAGGATTTCTAAGGAATGAATGAGGATGATGAAGAATACCCCCCAAGTGGGGATTTTAAAAGTAGTGATGATGATTATGGAAATCATGGACAGTCTTTGCCGAATGGAGAATTTAAAGGAAGCAATGTTGGTGATGATGATTTTCCTCCAAGTGAGGATTTTCAAGGTATCGATGAGGATGATGAATATTTTACTCCTACTGAGGATTTTGAGGACAATAATGAGTATGATGAAATATTTCCGTCAAGTGTGTATTTTCAAAGTAGTGAAGATGATTATGCCATTGGTGGACACTCTTTCCCAAGTGAGAAATTAAAAGGCAACAATGTTGATGATGATGATTTTCCTCAAAGTGAGGATTTTCAAGATACTAATGACTATTTTCAAGGAACTAAGCAGGATGATGAAAATTTTCCCTCAAGTGGGGATTTTGAAAGTAGTTAAGATGATTATGTCAATGGTGGACACAATGTTGATGATGATTTTCCTCCAAATGAAAATTTTTAAGATACCGATGATGATGATGGAAAATGTTCTCCAAGTGAAAATCTTAATGGCATTGATGGTCTTATGGGTGATGATGATTTTCCTTCAAGTGAATATTTTCAAGGAAGATCCATCAACGAGATCATCAATTAAGATGATGGACCTAGGAATGAAGATCATGTTCTCAATCATTCAGTTGAAACAAATAAAGGTGATCGACATTCTCTTGTCCAGTCTCGTGACAATGATTTTCTTGATATTCCTTTTGGTGATGAGGAAAATCCTTCTAGTGAGTATGTTGAAACAATGGATAAATTGCAAAAAAACACTGTGTTTAGGAACAAGACTAGACCTTTTTAAATCAATCCAAATCATTCTATTTATACAAGGTCTATGCAATAATTTCTCACTAAATTTGTTGGATTACTAAGAGGGGGGGTGAATCAGTAATAGAGCAATTATAATCCTTTTTAAACCAAATAATCTAAGTTTTATATCAATGTATAATTATCATCCAATAATGAGCAATGACCAAATGAACAATCATACACATACACAGTACACAAGTGCTTTACGTGGAAACCCGAAGCGGGAAAAAACCACATAATGTTTTTTCTTATATCTCTTGAAGAATTACATTCATTAAAGGCACCAACTTCCTTTGTTTTCCAGCTGCAACTGGAAGGAGGCTCCAACCCCCTAGTTTCTGAGGATACAACATGAGTCAAGCTCCAACTCCCCAATTCTCTGGCTACAACCAGAAGGAGGCTACAACCCCTAATGTTCTCTGGCTACAATCGAAAGGTGGCTACAACCACCTGTCCTTGCCCCATCCAACCACCCTGAAGTAGAAGTAGAATGATGGAACCACTGTCACACTATCAATGTGAGATATATCACTGTAAACCTATACCAATAAACATGAACCATGCATCAACATGTACCTCAACCTGTAATCAACTTGTACCATAAACAAGTGCATCAACCATGCACCAACCTATACCAATCAACCTGTAATCAACCTGTATCATACACAAGTGCAACCAATCATGTACCAAGTATGTACCAATCATGTGTCAACTACTCATCAACTATGACTCATCAATATGTACCAACATCATCAACTATACACCTCATGTATGTGCCACCTCATCAACTACTTGTCTCAACCATGTACCCAACATGTACCTTAACCAAAATCCCTCATCAATTTCATCATCCAAATATGATTTGTAACTCTATAATAGACCTGGTGTATATGATCAGATACCTACAAACCTTCCTTGAATTTGACAACAAGAGACTAGCATCTTCATCAAACTTTTCTTTAGTCTTGCATGACTATTTTTGGATTAGTCAACAACCCTACTTGAAATGATCATAAATTTGTACCTGTAATGAATAAAGATATGAAATTTATACACAATGTTATTCAATGTTTTTTATGAAATTCCTTTAGGTGTCACTACTTTGAACCTCTCAGAAAATGAGTTATAGAAAAAATGGCATACCTTGATTAATTCTGGCTTATTCTAGAAAGCGACCTTGTAGAGAATGCCCCGCATGGAATATTTTTTGAATCGATATGAAAATATTACTTAGAATAATACAACCTGTAATCTAACCAACACATTTTTTCTTACTGTATTTGGATCTGTTATGAATAAGTTGTGAGGTTTTTACCCGAAACACCTCTGTTTGACTAGTTTTAGGACTAGCCACAAACTCTATTTTTCACGGAGTGTAACTCCAAAAATACAACAACCCAAAAGATGAATTTTGTACCACAGATACTTGGATATGTTTCCTCAATGAAATAGAAATTTCATGGTCTGAATCATTCTATAAAAAAAATTATTGCGAAAATGGTGAGATGACCTGTAAATAACATACCTTAGAAAGCACCATCAAAAGAATTTATCCTTCCTTGAATTTTGGCCTTATTTTCTTCACCTTACTTATTAGGGTCCTAACCCACACATAGGTAGATCAACATATTCATATGTAATAAAGGTCAATATTAATAAGGCCTTTCAATAAAATAGAATAAGGCGGATGTAAGAAGACCTAATAGAAGCTTCTGCTTCTAGAATGATCTTCCTCTAGATGTTTCTCTTGATAGACATATTTAGTATAAATAAGGGTAGAGGGTATGAAAACCCTATCTTGGATATTATTGTAACAGAGCGTTGCTCGATTGGAGGTTGCCCCCTCGAAGAGGCCTGTGAACATTGCTTTCTGAATCAAAGTGTTATTTATGTTGTTGTTCTTATATCATTTATGTGTTATTGTGGAGATTATGCTGGATATATTACTATTATTATGCCATTTCTATCATTTTATTTATGTTCTGCATATTTATTATATCTAGTATCTTGCAAGTGGTATCAAAGCACTTTCCTTGGCATAAATTGTGGGAATTTTTTTTCAGGGTAGAGACGTATTCCATCGTCTTTAAGCCACAGAGATCTGTCATTATGCACATAATCCCGTGTTTGAGGGATTCATACATGCAGAAAATACAAGTGGTTCTAAAGCGCACATCTGTTGGCCACCCTTGTAACCCTTGTTAGTACCCCTTCGAGTGGTAGCGAATCAGAAAACACCTGTGTACGGATTGGCCTAGATTTCCTAAAGCCCTCTTTAGATAAACCTATCGGCTGCCAGACTGTTATAGTGTCACCAAGAAGAGTACTCGAGAAGATACTCTCTAGTACCTGGGTAGTCGGGTAGTACGGATAAGGGTACGGTCTATCCTCCTTAGTTAGTTCCCTGAGATATTGGGCCAAGTACTACTGTTGGACCCCGCACGTATATCAGACAACTATAGCACAAGGAAATCCCTTGTCTATAGAACCCTTGAATACCTAACCCTTGGGGGACAGAAACATAAACAAATTAAAATAGACCAGATCTATTGCCACGCAACTGTGTTCAAGTTTCCATGTAAATACACATTTCTTTCTGGTTAAGCATTTGGGTATTTCATCACCATAGTATTCTTCAGACCAGAGTATAACTCCGCAGGTGTAAAAAAAAAAAAAAA
>SNQJ01S0111987.1:15481-30192 GCA_010110895.2 Picea sitchensis | reverse complement strand
TGCACTTGTTTATGGTACATGTTGATTACAGGTTGGTGCATGGTTGATGCGCTTGTTTATGGTACAGGTTGAGGTACAGGTTGATGCATGGTTGAGATTTATTGGTATAGGTTTACAGTGGTATATTTCATAGTGATAGTGTGACAATGGTTCCATCACTCTACTTATACTTCAAGGTGGCAGGACGGGGCAAGGACAGGTGGTTGTAGCCACCTTCCGGTTGTAGTCAGAGAACATTGGGGGTTGTAGACTCCTTTTGGTTGTAGCCAAAGAATTGGGGAGTTGGAGCTTCCCTCAGATTGTAGCCTGAGAAACTAGGGGGTTGGAGCCTCCTTCCAGTTGCAGCTGGAAAAAAAAGGAAGTTGGTGCTTCCAATGAAAGTAATTCTTCAAGACATATAAGAAAAAGAATTCTATGGTTTTCTCCCAATTTGGGTTTCCACGTAAAACACTGTGTACTGTGTATGTGTGTGATTATTTATTTATTACTGCTCAATATTGGATAATAATTCTACATTGATATAACATTTGAAGAAAAAGAATTATAATTATGCTATTATTGATTCACCCTCCCTCTCAATAATCCAACATTAACTAATGACAGAGGCATCATTTTCATCTTGAAGTACCTAGTGAAATCCCAAAAGAAACCAAGTATTTTCCCTGACTGTTTTCTGTGTAATAGAAAAAACAATAAAATATGATGCCATTTGGTGGTTGTTACTGAATCTTTTGTCAAGAGATATGAAATATGGTTTCTTGGGTTTTGAGTCTTTGAAATATTAATAAGAGAACAAGGTCCAGGATGAGCTAGCATATTGTTTTTTTAGGAGGGTTTTGACATTTTTCTTTGGAAGTGATTACTTATTTCTATTTTTGAATAACATGGTATATTCTATGCAACTAATAAAATAATGAATGAATATTGAGATAGTGAATACACTGATGGTTTCTAATTACATATTTTGTTATCATTAATTTCAAATTTAGTCTTATTTTAATTTAGGGATGTTACACCATTTTCTTCCCTAAAAATGTGAAGTGACAGTTTGGTAAGGATTCTATCCAATCAATCAAATATCTAGGGCACCGTGGGTTTAATTATACAATCTAATCATAAAATAAATTACTTTCGATTTCAATTTTTGAAGCATGCCCCAACTTCTTAGGTGTCGTTGTTCTAGCATGGCCTAGAGAATAGGCACTAGCCACCTTTCTACCTCTTTAAGAAAGGAGTCTCGGTGACCTAGGGAACACTTTTAGCTACCTGGAAGTTAACCTGTAAAACTAGATTTTGTTTCTTTGACTTTGCAAAAGGGGAAAAGGATTTCATATCTCAAATAAACTCTCGGTAGTTCAAATTTATATTTAAATAGATGGTGCTAATATACAGAGTGGACTTAAATTCAAGATCCTTTTCGTAGCTTCCCCCAAATGAAACTAGTGGAGCAACTAGCTCTATCATCAGGCTACACAATTTGAGAGGGAAATTCCTAGATCTACTTGTGGTTGTTATTTGCCTGATTAGTGAAAAATTTTAGATGTTGTAAATCTAAGAAAGGATCACCTATATTGATCTATATTGATATTAGACTAGAGGAGTTGTTATAATTTAGCAGCATCACATGCAAGTTTTGGTGATTCAAAGTCTCCTCTTTATTCATGAATCACATGTAGGTTATGGTGATTCCGAGTCCAAAAAGATATTTTCACTTCTTGGTATTGAGAATCAAGACAACGATAATTAGCTTCAATTCTTATATAGGGATAGAGATATTTAATTGAGAGTCCACACAAAAATTCCCCATACTTTCTTGAAACATCCAACTTCCAAGTAGGTATTTTTTTAATATAACGTTTTAGATATATAATTATTTTATTAACAAATCACACTTCCAAATAGGATTTGAATAACAATGAAAATAAACTATACAAACACAAAATTAAATTTGATTTGTTACATTTAAAACAAACCATGCATAAACCTTTACCATGGCATCTCCAAAATCAACTATCGAAGGAAGGAAACATGTGAAAAAATTGCCTAGCCCTTGAAAACATCTAAAATGCAAATTATGTGTCCATCTATTTTCTGGGTGTTTAGCAAGAGTGATGGAACACCTATTGTCTCTTACTGATGATAATGGGGGTGGTGTTGAATGCTACAAAGGGGTGTCTATAGAACTTAAAGATGTACTTGAAAGGATTATGAGAGAATAAAACAAAACAAGAAGCAGTGCATTCAAAAAAATATTTCAAGGACTTATACCCTTGTTCCCTCATTTCCCTCAATCATTGTTGGAAGTTCATCTAATCCAGTAAAATTAAGTAGGTCAACAACACTGATCTCACTTCAAAATCTTATACTGAAATAGGATGTTGATGATGTTGTGGTTGGTTTGTGTTTTCCATCTAATATCACATTTATTGTTGCTAAGCACCCTTACATCTTCAATGCATGTAAGAATCTTGCAGAATTGGACAAGGGATCTTTTCCCCTCAATTCCAAGAAGATAAAAACCACTCCTCTTAGGATTTGAAAATAAAGGGTGATAAGCATGTTGGGATAGATTAGAAAGTCTTGGAAAAACACAGGATGCACAATCTAAACAGAGATGATTGGTCAAATATGTATTACAGTCCGCTAAATAATGTGATGGTTTGTTTCCCTAAACCAATAGTATTTTTGAAGGCAGTCGATGCATCAAACCATAAGACTTCCAAATGACTTTTCTAGATTTTAGAGGAAGTCATTTTTTGAAAAGCATGTACAAAGAAAGATTTCATGTGGAGTACCTAGGGTAGATGAATAAACACCTCCAACAAAGGTGAAAAATATCCTTCAACTAGGTACCTAAACATCCAATAAAATGACTCCCATATAAGCATTGAACATGTCCATAAATATCACTATCAAACACAAAATCATCCGAAGAAGTACTCAAAGTTTCCAAGGAAAAACTACCCAAAAAACATGACATAGGTGAACTCGAAGGTTCCCTATCTGGTCAAAAAAAAGAAAATCAACATCATGACAAATGCCTACACAAAATCTGAAAAGATCTCGATAAAAGGTGCAATAATAAGGAAAGGGTAATTCCAATTCATCTTCCAAAACAAAGGTTCCTAAATCTGCAATATAAAAATGCTCCACATGTGGAAAAAAAGCCCCTCAAAATTGGTGTTTAAATTAGTCTCATACAAAAATATTATCCTTGGGAGACTCAAAACAACACATAGAAAAAATGATAAAGGTGAATGAATATAACATAAAGTAAAGGGATTTATTAGCCACCATAGAACATGATGAATTCACCCACATCTCTATCTTATCTCTGCCCAAAATACCATGTAGAAAAAGTATAAAATCTCCTCATAAGCACACCAATTTAGCTTGAATAACAAGTACCAATTCCAATCCAAATAAAGTTACCAATATTGGAATCTATAAAGAACCTTATCTTATCCTATATAATAACCACTCAAACCACAAGAAACCTCATAATAATTGTGTCATAAACCCTTCATGGAAGCACTAGTATGTGGTGAAAGCATGCCAAACTCACATCTCAAAACTAACAGGTAAAAGAAGGATCCCTAGCTCTGTCATATACACATTCCAACAACAAATACAAGAGACAAGAAAATGGTGTATAAAAATAGACCATGAAGACCCTATGAATCTTTAATAGAAATCAAATGTGAAGGGCACATAACTTCAACAAAGAATTCCATCCTAAAACAAGGACAAGGCCCTATATGAGCGTGCCTAAATCTACCCTGAAAAATATCCATATTAGCAGTGAAAAGGCCTTATGTTGGGTGCATCTATAAACCTATGAAGGTCTCCAAACTAGGTGCAAGAACTGAGTACAAGATATGACAAGAAACAAAATTGGCATCTACATATATGTCTACTCAAAACCCATTTATAAATATGCCTTAAACATTATAACTAATAAACCATCAACATTTTCTCTTTGTGCCCTCTAAACTAGCTCTAACACAAACTGGAAATCATTATGAAAATAATACCCTCACAAATAGTTTATGGGTCTTTCAAATGTGAAATCAATACCCTCACTATGAACACTAGTAAAAGCATTATCAAGTGTTGGTAGTACCCACCCTATTGGTTTATAAGTTCTTTAAATCTACAATCAATACCCTAGTTGTGAACATTGATAGAAGCATTATTAAGCATTATTGTTTATGTCAATACATGTTGATATGATGTCAAACCCCTGTCCAATTGATCAATGAACATACACAAAAACTATGTCATTGTAAAAACTGATACCAATAAGTAAACCTAGGTTGCTTGTTGACAAAGTAACCTCAAAAATTGCCACAAACAATTATGTCAGTGACACAATTCCAAGGTTGAATGGCACAAATATACCTTGAAAACCATGCTAAACCCACACCATAATCAATTTTTAAAATAACCAACAAAAGAACACGTAGGGACATTCCTATTTTCCTGAAATAATCCATAATCCACAACTTACATGCCAAAAGGCCCAAAACCTACAAGTTAACCCACTTTACTTGTTGAGCAATCAACTTGTCACATATCAAGCACACACATAGACCTATGCACCCAGATATTGCATCGTTGTAGGTTATTTCTAAGGATAAAAGGAATTGTGTTAAGGCAAGCGGGGATTGTTCAAAGGGAAATATTGTTTCCAGGCATATAGGCAACCAACAACCTATCTTTAGTCTTTAAACTAGGCACATTTACATCCTTATGGATGTACACTTACAATAAATTTGGCAGTGATACATCTATTTTGTATATTTGTTTATTGGGTAATTTTGTGGGAAGAGTTTAAATGTAGTAGAGTACCTTGTGTTTCATTTATGTGCTAGTGCTCTTTGTAAAATTTACTTATCTTCATAGTAGTGAAGGAAATAGAAAGGCTTGGAAACAGTTCTAGGTAAACATCATCGGCACACTCTTATAGATAACTTAAACATTAGGTTTGTGCAAGTCTTTGTCTATTTCCTTTAATGGTTGCTACTGTGTGATGAATCAAGAATTCTCAGTAAGGATCCAAACATTCATAAATCCAAAGACTATCATGCATATATACGAGTGTACATTTAATGCATGCCAACAAAGGCCAACTCAAGGGAGATTCAAAGCAAGCTCCATGAACAATGAAATTTAATTGATCTAGTGAATTTCAGTGTTGTAGACATTGGAATCAAGTATTCAATGGAAGCATTAGAAAAGTCTATATTTCCAGCTAAAGTAATGAGTAATGTGAAAATTTGCAGATTTATGGGTGTCTTGATTTTTCACTTTAAAATATTTTCAAACAAATGAAGAAAGTGTATATAATGTCACAGTACCTTTTGGATAAATTTTTCAGACTGTAACAACTTATTTCCTAGAAATATTGAGGCATTTTCATAGATGCAATCATCATTTGCTATTGTCACTTCCTATTGATTATAATGTTGTTTCAACTTTCTATCATATCAACATTCCTAGCATTCCATCTGAATATCAAAGTTTTAGTAAATAAATAACATAAGCCTTGGGATTGTAACAAAATGGACTCAAAGACCCTTTAGGCAATTGGTTTATAAACAAAATTTCATGGTCTCAAGGTCATTTTCAAAATTTGAGTTCAGTGTGGTGTTTGAAAACTACAGATGGAATAAAGCAAGTAGTAGACTGTAGTCCAAAACTTACTAAGGTTGGTACCTGTATTTGGTATGTTTTGTATTTGGAATTAGGAAATGTTGAACATTGCAAGATGAACTATATGGAAGAGCATGCATTGATACTCCTTTTTCACTTTTTTATCTGACCCTGCAAGATCTTTTCTCACTTTAGAATCTTGCAAGTAGTTGTGCACTGAAGTAAAAAATGAACAGGTACATGTGGTCCATCCTTTAAGTCAAATTATTATTGATGATGCCTTCTTAAAGCTTACTGCAAGGTCTGAAGGTCATTGGAAAAATTTGAGTTTAGTGCAGTGTCTGAAAATGACAAATGGACTAAAGCAAGTTATAGTGATCAATCCAAAATTTATGAAGGTTGGTACATGTCTTTGGCATGTGTTGTATTTGGAATTTTGAATATTGAAGTATTTTTTCTTTCTAAATATAGATTGCATCCACCTTGGCACAAGAGGGAATGCATAATAGTTGATTTTAGTTATTGTAGCTGTATGGGTTTCATGAAACAAAATTATTCTTTAAGAAATGTTCCCAAACTGGGATACTAAATAGAGGTGTTTATAGATAAATTAATCATCTAGGCCCCTTCAAATAAAATTTTATAGAATAGAAACTTCAAAATTTTTAGAAACTTAATTTGGAAAAGAAACGCCAATAACTTTACAAAATAGGTGTTGGTTCAATTCTATCACTTGGAATTTGTCATTCCTTAGGCTTTTGTCCTTTCTCTCATTTTCTCTTTTTTTTTTTCATCTTTTTCAATGACAAATACAAATGCTTCTTACAAACTTTCCTATCTCAAATATAAGGAACAAAGAGTGCATTTCTTTGAAATTTAGGTTGTGTGTGTAGATTTTGCTGATATTTTATTTTTTGGTACTTGTTCAATTTATTTTATTTCAACCATATAGTGTATGGATCACTAATTTTAATCTCTATTTACTTCATTTATTAGGATTCATTTGTGTGGTTTTAGTGTCATCTTATTCTTACTCAAGTAAAGCCCTCCAATTCAGTAGCTTCTCTGCAACATTTATTTTTCTCTTAGTATCTCAGTGCCCTGATTATATGTGGTGCACTTTGTTTATGGGCTTCACAATTATCTTTTCCAAGATGCACAAGGTTAAGTGCATAAGGCATTGTCAAAAGTTTTCATTACATAGAGAACAACATGCCTGGACTGAATAAGTTTAAAAACCTTTTGGATGGTGGTTTACAATAGAAGAATTGATTACTAAAATCAAGGTTTTATACTAATGGTTGCTATTAGTTGGTTTCACATAATGATGATTTTACAATCAATATTGAAGATTGTCCCAAATGCAGGAATGCAAGGCTTGTTTATGACTCTAATATGGAAAGTTGACAAAATTAAAAGATCATACAATCAAAGAGTTCTTGGGGTTGTACATTTTGTGTATTGATGGAAGTGAATATGGAAAACGTTTTTTCTTGAAATACTTGTGTTAATTGCTTGGTTTCTTCTAGAATCTCAACTACCAAGAATAAGAAGAGCTTGGTTGTGGTAAATATACATTATTGGAATTTCATATTGACTTTTGGCTGTGTTGATTGTGGGCTGCTAGTTGCCAGTAATTTGGGACCAAAATTTATTGTTTTCCCCTATAATTGGAAGAAGTCAATTAAATAATTAAATCCTTAGCTTTTGCTTTGTGTACACATTGTTTCCCTTATTATGATAATCAAAGGGATGTTGATAACAAAAAATATGAAGAAATGTTCTTTCAGTTTGCGTGAGAAGTATCTGGCATATGTTTTGCCTATGATATTTTTTGGGGGAATGTTTGTTGTTGGTTTGGTTAAAGAATAAGTGTTTGGGTATCTGTTCATGTGATAAATCCAAGTTAAGAATCTGGCACTCCAATTCAATTTTTGGTTAATCAATATAATAGTGGGATAAAACCTAGGTCATATAACCTAACATGTAGTAGTTGTTTTTAACATACAAAAGATGCATTTAGTGATGTAGCTTATTGCCAAGAAAGAGAAACTCTCTTTAAGTTTACATCTCCTTTGATTGAATCATTTATTTCAAAGTATAATGAACTAATGTTTTTCTTGAACTCTGAGTGCAAGCAAGTCTTATATTAGGTATTGAACAAAAGTAAATGATGGTTCACAAGGCTTCAATACTATAATGCAACCATCTATCCCTTTCAAAATTAACTCTTTATGGCTGGTTGGGGAAGGCTTCAAGACCATTGTTCATGAGGTTTGGAGTGATCCAATCTTTTTGAGAGAATCAGGTACACAACAATGCTTCACTTGGAAGCTAAAACATCTTAAAATGCAGGTAAAGATTTGGGCAAAACAACATAGGTGAAACATCCTGCACCGTTTACAACAGCTAGAGCTCAACATCAAGGATTTACATCTCATCGACCCTCAGGACATGAATGTCGGGCATAAACAATAACAATTAAAAATCTTAGAATCAGAGAGGAGCATTATCCTTCTCGCAGATGAAGCACTCTGGAGTCTGGAGGCAACAATGTAAGAATAAAATGGATATAGTGGGGTGATCTTAACAATAAATATTTCCATCGCTTTTCTAGCAGCTCCAGAAATAACAAACACATTTGGGACATCATGGACAATTATGGCACATTCCATAGTGAACAACAAGATATAAAGGACACTGCCACACATTTCTTTAAATCTTTTTATGAGGCAAATCAACATCTCATTCTACAGTAACAGGTCCATGTGGCTCAATTATACCCTCGCATAGTCACATTAGAATACTCGGTCAACCTAGATAGCCCCTGTACACTTCAGGAGGTACTATTAGCATTAAAATCTTTCAACACCGACAAAATCTCGGGCCCAAATGGTTGGACCATGGAATTCTATTTACACTATTTCGATTTGATTGGTGCAGATATCCTGGATTTTATTGAAGACACCAGACAACATGGTAAGGTTACTGGGATAGTAAACTCCACTTTTCTAACACTTATTCCAAAATAAAACCACCCAGCTAATTTTGGTGACTTTAGACCGATCGCCTTATGCAATCTCTGCTATAATCTCATCACAAAGATTATAGCCAACAGAATCAAACCCATACTCTCCCGAACCTTGTCTACAGAAAAAATAGGGTTTTTAAAGGGATGCCAAATACTAGATGATGCTGGCACTACACAAGAATGCTTACACAACACCANCACTAATCCTCAAACTTCACCTCAAAAAATCTTTTGTCTGTTTAGATTGGAACTTCCTTAGATTGATCTTAATCCATTTTGGCTTCAGCCACAACCTTATAAAGTGGATCATGGGATGTATCACCAGTGCTAACTTTGTAGTGCTCATTAATGGTGAACCATCCACTTTCTTCCATAGTGGTAGAGACCTTCGGCAGGGCTACCCCCTTTCCCCACTCCTTTTAATCTTGGCCATGTAAGGTCTTAGTCTTCTTCTCAAAAAAATCCAAGCCAATGGAAAACTCACATGCATAAAGGTCTCAATGTTAGCTAAAATCCTTCATCTCTTTTTTGTCGATGACGTCCTCATTATGACCTCTCCACCTTGACTGAATAGACTGCAATATCTAACATCCTAAAGTCTTTATGCACTGCCTCTGGCCTTCGGATTAACTGGACTAAGTCAACCTTTCATTTTTCCAATGTACAAGAACAAACTTTGGACCTCTTGAAAGCCATCTTTCCCCATACCATTCTACATCTTTCAACAGGCTTCAATTATCTTGGCTATTTCATTAAATCTGATCGCTATAGGGCTTCTGATTGGGACTATCTTATCACAAAGGTGGGGAAAAAAATTGGCCATTGGTGCAACATATGGATTACAATCAAAGGCCTCTATACACTTCTAAAATTCGTTCTTGAAGGACAACCTATCTACTGGATGGCCCTCGGAGCTATTCCCATATCCATTCTGGAAAAAATAAGGAAAATATCCTACAATTTCATCTGGTTAGGAAGCAAGGACCAACACAATTTCCATCTCTGTAACTGGGAACATCTGGAGAAACCAAAACATAAAGGGGGTTGGGGTATTAGGCACATTTTCAAATTTAATATAGCATTGGTTGCTAATTCACTTTGGCACACCTTGAATTCAAACGACATCTGGAGCATGATTATCAAAGACCAATACCTTCCCTTCTCCTTAGTAGCGACCTCGCTTAGATTTGGGCATCCAATTATAATAAATGCCTCACACACTTGGAGGAACCTCACAAGTTATGTGCATTGGATCACAAGGGGACTCTGCTGGAAGCTGGGCTAGGGCCACACTATTAATATTGGAATAGATTGAATCATCGTCTTAGGTTGTGGATAAACTCTTCTCCCGCCCTTAATCCAACATCTCAACAGACATAAAACTTGGTATCTTTACCAAGCCTACCTCCCCTGTGCTCCTGGAAACCTGACAGGAGGTTGGAAATCCAACAGTCAAGTGGACACACCTCCAAATTTATTAGAGGACTAGAACAAATACTGCTATGAGCTCACGTACGCGGGTATCCTACTAAATAAAGAAAATGATTAGAATTTTTCAGATGGTGGAGAAAACATGGGATGAATCTTAGTCACAAATGTATATGCTGCAATGGAAAATTCTGCTTGGCCCATAAACATCATTGTCTAGCGCAAATAGTTTTGGAATTGGAAAATTCTTCTCAAAATCAAGCTATTCACCTGGCTCTCTACTGAAAAACATCCCCACCTGGGATTATCTAAAAAAAAGGATGGACAGGGCCAAACCTGTGTCACCTTTTCCACGGAGATATAGAGACTGCTAGCCATCTTTTCATCCATTGTCACTACACATGACTTTTCTAGAAAACTATTTTACAGGAAAACCGGATCCATACTGATTGGAATGGGACCTCCATCTCAAATTGTCTCGATCATTAGATCACAAACGAGAAATCTTTCAAATTACTCCCACCTCTTATGAATTGGCACATTTGGTTAGCCAGAAATTTAATAATCTTTGAAGATAAGCTACTCACAACCTCAGTTGTAGCATTCAAAGTGCTCGGTCTGTTTCACTCTTGGAAATATATACACCTAGATATTGGAAAAAAAAAATCTTTGGCCAACCACTCATCACAGACTCCCCAACCGGTTGGTTCAACAGTGCTACCAAGAAAAAAAGATCTTTATGTGTTGCAGGTGGAGTGATAGAACAAAATTCAAACTCTATCATTAAATGGACTCTCTGTTGCGTCCCAGGCACCAACACAAGAGCATAACTTATGGGTTCCTGGGCCATGCTACACTTGGCTTCCAGGCTTCACATAGAAAATATTCACTTGATTGGAGACTCAAGGGTCATTATCGACTGGATAAATCACCAAGGAAAGGTAAATATCATCACCGTCTTGTCCTGAGAAGATAGAATCAGATTACTTCTCCACTACTTCAAGAAACTATCATTCTCACACACCTTCCGTGAGTTCAACGGAGAAGCATACCTACTACCAAAGACAACACTCCAAGCAAATCTTGGGCTTCTCATTTATAACCAATGGTGGGATGGCCATAAAGGGCCCACTCTTTCCATCAAAATCTTGTAGATCCGATGTCTTCTCAGTTCTGTCAGAACATTTCAGCATTTCATTTTTTCTTTATAGCATATGGTTGGGTGCAATTAACACCAATGTACTACTCTCTCATGTAATCAATCTCTTGCCAACTCCCTTGGCTTGTGGACCAATAGCCCGGTGAAAGATTTCTATCAGTGTTATCTCTCTATCATTTTAATCGATGTGAGAACATATTATATTAAATCAATATAATAGAGCAATTTTTTCTGTTGGAAAAAAAAGGCTTCAATACAAATTGACAACTCATGTTGCAATTTTTTTTGCGTAAGTAATAGAATTGAAATAATCAGGTTGAATAAGGCGAACTCTCTTTAATATTTCCCTTTCTTAGACATATAGCATGATTACATTGTACAATAATGAATTGGTAGAACTTATAAGTGATACACATTTGATAGTTATGAATAGCCACAATGGTGATAATTTGTGTATGAACATAACAAAGACATTATTAGCACGACCTCCCCAAGTAGGAAATATTTTTTCTTGAATGATAGGGAAGTTGGGACAAAAGTTTATGGCTAATTGCCATGGATGAAAAAAATAATCTAACGAATGATTTAAAGAAAGATAATAGGAAATGTCCAAACATAGTTAGCAATGGAAGGGAAAATGAAAATGGAAGATTTAATATCTTTAAAGGGAAAAAAAAAAGTGATGTAATAAGCAATACTTACTATGTAGTATGTTCTTTGTTTATGAAAGTACACAAAAAATTGTAACTTTGTTGGGATTGACCATTCTGCTACTAGTCTCATAATTTTCTAGCTTATGTAGGTAACCTACAACCCTTGTAGATATTGTGAATAGGGAAAATATTTTGGAATTCTATAATATGGTCATAGCCAAATAATAGCCACTATGGTTGACTTCCTATTTGGTTTTGGAAGTACTTTTTTTATATCTCGCGTGTGAAATGATTCAACAATCTGTAGTTGTGTATTTGTGGAGTTAGAGAAATAAATAATGGTGAACACACACACATATAGGCATACATATATGTATGTGTGTGTATAACAGTCAAGAAATGTACATGCAATAGGTTGTGGGTTTGGGTATTGAAAATCGATTTATGCCCTTTGAGGTTATGAATTGTGCCTATATTCTATAGAATAACAAAGTTATGTCCATTGGATACATAGCCATAAGGATTATTGTAGGTTATAATCATTTAACTTTATCTTCATCATTTGCAAATGGGATACAACGAAAAATGTGATATGAATTGATTCCCTTCTTTTGTTTGAAAGTGAATAAAATCCATCTACCAGAAGACCATAAATAACCCATGGTTGGATTCTTATTGTCCATTGTAGTATTAACCACACTTTAACGTGAATGCAATCCTATTTTTCATAGAAGCCATGGAAGGAATTCAAAACCAAGGATCATATAACAACTGAAATGAAATGCAATGGCACCATAGCTATTTGCGGAGCTGTTTAAATGGATTGATATTTAGCAAGAATGTTCTTTATAGAAATTTCATAAACAAAGGTAATGAAAGTGTATCATTGCTTTATATGACTATTGACACGATGCCTACTCACTACAAACCCCTTCATCAAAATATAAATATGGGGCATTTTGTAACTCCATTGTTCTCATCTAGTGGATGTAATGAAAAGTTTTTATTTAAAACCAAAAGAAAGAATGATGAGTCAAACCAAACATTACTCCTCCTAATAGTAGTAGGTTGTTCAAATCAACCAAATGAAAATGTTACACCAGAAACAAAAGATAAGTCTGTGTTATTCCAGGAGTGAGTCTGAGGTGTAATAGGAACACAAATAGTGCTCAAAAGAAGGTTCTATCTAGGTGAAACAATATTTTTTATTAGGCTATTGGTTTTGCGTTCAATCATGAAAGATATGGAGATCCTACCTTTCAAAAAGGCCTGTAATACGAGTTTCAACGTACCCATTAGAAATGATTGTGGAAGAGTAGGTTGCATGTCATTGGAGGGCATGAAAGATAGAAGAGAATGGGGTTGTTGAAGGGCATAACTAATAGAGGAGGATGGGGTGTTTAATATTTATTTAACCAAAAAATGTCGATAGGATGATTGTTTTAGAGGGGGCGTAATAGTTACAATTGGATATCCCGAATATTTCTTAATTAGAATTTACCATAATAAGAATTACATTTAGAATACATTTCATGTAAGGAGATTGATAAAATACCAATTCATTTCCTGAAAAATGTTGTTCGAATCAATATTTACCATCTTAACAAAATTAAAAATTAAAAATTAAAATTGAATGAGAAAAGGTGTTGTTGGAATCAAGATTTACCATCTTAACAAAATAAAAAATTAAAAATTAAAATTGAATGCAAGTTTAAGACCAACCTTGAGCTCTGGAATTTCCATTATTTGAATCCATTGATACAACCATCAGAGAAAGTGAAATCAAGCCCTCCCTGCAAGTGGAAAAAACTCCTCCTCTCTTGGAATAATTCATTCCACATTTCCCAAATATAATAAGAAGACTTGTCTAAGGATTTGGCTGCAATGATCCATCTGACAAACCATCTTCCTTCTCACCCAAATGTTTTTGTTTCCATGAACATAACCACCTAAGAATAAGAGACCTAATTGAATCTTTCCTTCTCGATGGCATTGTATTGTAGATAACAATAGCAAAAGAGAAGCACGGGAGGGTTTGGATGACTGTAGATAAGACAGTTGAGGGATCGGGTTTGGATGAAGATGGAAGGAATGTAGACTCCATGGAAAAATGGGAGAATGGGATCTTGAAATCTGGTTCACACCCATGGAGGGCGAAATCGCTCCAAGAAATCCCCATACCTGGAAATTGAGGGCTATTGAAAAGGCACAAATCAATTTTATGAGGTCGAAAACCATTTTGTTTTCTCTCCCTCCTAAATTTACATGGGATAATGCTTTATATATAATAAATAAATAAATAAATAAAATGAGGGCGGATAATACTAAACCACTTTAAAACACTACCATACAAATTATTCGTTCAATCAAAATTTGAAACCCACTAAATTCACCAATGTACGAAATTTCGCCCCTAAAATCTTCTATGATTACAACCCCTCATGTATCCCTGAATATTTTTTCATCCCCCTTCTCATTGATTAACATTAGAACAATTTGTATGGATTGGATTGCATGAGCCTAATACATTATGAGCCAAATCTATTTCATATTTTAAGAGTTGTCACGCATGGCTATTCAAAGAGACTATTTTCTAATCGTTTACACATGCAGGATTCTTCAGTTGGATTGGGCTGGAAGCAACTATACTTAAGCCTGTGGGGTCTCTTTTTCAAACCCCACAATGACAAATTGACTTCAGGGATCTTCGGCAACATGTTTAATTTTGAACATATGAGTATTATTTTGAAATAATTTCATCCTTATGAGATAAAATTGCCAAAAA
>SNQJ01S0111987.1:0-15471 GCA_010110895.2 Picea sitchensis | reverse complement strand
TATAAGAATGTCATCCAAAAAGACAATGACAAACTTGTCCAAATACTCTTGGAAAACACCATTCATTAAGCACATGAAAATAGCCGGTGCATTTGACAACCCAAATGATACCACTGTGAACTCATAATGACCATACCTTGTCTTGAAGGAGGTATTGATAATATCCTCTTCTTTAATTCTTACCTGATAGTATCCTGATCTGAGATCTATCTTTGAAAATATCCTGGCATCCTTCAATTGATCAAAGAGGTCATCAATCCTTGGTAGATGATACTTGTTCTTAACAATCACTTTATTCAACTGTATGAAGTAAATGCACAATCTTAATGTTCCATATTTATTTTTCACAAACAATACTGGGGAACCCCAAGGTGATACACTTGGGCGTACATACCCCTTTTTCAAAATTTATTCAAGCTTCATTTGCAACTCCTTCAATTCTGGTGTACTCATTCTGTGAGTCTTTGATACTGGCGCTGCTCTAGGCATCAAATCTATAGAGAAATCAATGTCTCTCCTTGGGGGTAGTCATGGTACTTCCTTGAATACATCTTCAAACTCTTTCAAGACTACATAATCCTCCAAATTTGTCACCTTGTCTTTAGGTGTCTCCTCCACATGAGCTGCAAAAATTTGACATCCTCTTCTATAACATTTCTTCAGCTGCAATGCTGAAATTTCTCTAACGGTTACTGCCCTGGAAATTCCATGCACTCTCCTTTGGATCCATTCTTCATCCAATCAAGTGAATGATTTGTTATAACAATCCAATAGAGAATGATGTGGGTCCAACCAATCCATCCGAATTAAACAGTCATAGGAACGTAAAGGTAAGATGTTCAAATCTACCTTGGTATTCAGTCCATTCATGTCTATGAGGCAGGACTTAACCATCTCATTAACTTTTCTTCTAGATCCTGTAGCCAGTTGCACCAACCAGGATTTCCCATGCTTGCTTCTTGGCAATTGCAAACTTTCCACCATCTTAGGTTCTATATAACTATAACTAGCTCATGAATCAATTAAAATAGCAAGGGTTTGGTTGTTGATCATACCTTCCACTTCAATCATGTGGGATTGATACTCTGATTTCTTGTTGTCCAGGGCTGCATAAATCCTTGGCACATTTCTGCCCATGTCCTCTACTGTCTCAGCTCGTTGTACATTGTGAACAACCCTACCTTTTTCACCTCTGTGAGGACAATCTCTGAACCTATAGTCTCCTTTACAACCCCAACATTGCATAGGTGGTTGTCTTGGCCCTTGAATCCCTGTATCATTCACTCTGGTTTCCTTATGCATTTTTTGTCATTGTGGATTATTTCTAAAGAATGGTGCCTTAGCTCCCTTCTTCCTCTGATCCATCTTGAATTTCTTATTGTCTTCCCAAGCCTTTTGGAAAGTTGGCCTTGCTTTCAGCTGGTCATATAAGCATTTAGCTCTCCTTATGGTCTCTTCTAATGTCTTGGGATCATCATACTGTATTTTGTCACTGATGAATGATGGAAATCCACTTAAATACCGTTGAATCTTGGCTGTCTCATCCTTAATGAAAGCGACATACTTCAACAGTTCCATAAGCCTCCTCTCATATTCCTCTATGGTCATACTTCCAAGCTTGAGTTCAAATAACTCTTTCATTTTCTTGTCATAGTATCTCTTAGTCAAGTACTCCTTCTCAAAATACTTCTTGAATTCCCTCCAAGTAACACTTTTCTCTACAATGTGTTTTACTTGCACAAGTTGATCCCACCACATGGAGGCCTTTCCTTTGAGTTGATAGATAGTGATTCTACCTTCAGCATGAGAAGACTAATTATGCAATTGAAAATACTTCCTCATGACTAGCAACCATGTTTCGGGATCCTTATCCTTCTTGTGCTCACCATCAAATGTAGGAGGTTTGATTTTGTTCATTTCTCCTCACAGATCATCCACCCCAGATCTCTTATACCTTCTGACAGGGGATAGACTTGAGTTGTTTCCTACTCTCTTATGGGAATTCCTTTCGGGATGATGGTGATGTCTACTAGCAATTTTTACTTTTCCTTTCTCCTCTGAGTATTTGTGACTCTCAGATCTACTTGAGTCACTCTCCTTAACCAATTTCTTCTCTATTCTATTCAAACCTTCCAATAGCTTCATGTTGAAGTCATCCTGCTGCTCTTTGGATTTCATAAGCCTTTCATTATCATATTTATGGCTTGGAAATCCCTCTACAAATTATTAATGGTCTCATCCATATTCATATCTTCATTCATTTCTTCTCCATGTCTGTTGGAGTTCGTTACTTCCATGCCCAAATGGACATCCATCCCTCTATTCTTCTCTATATGACTGTAATTCCCCTGTGCCTCTTCCATTCCTACGGACTCTTCACTGGTCTGACCTGACCGATTTGTTGTTAATTCTGCAAAACATGCAGCCATCGAAACTAATCAAGCTAACAATTCAACAATTCATGAGAATATGAACCATTTCGATTCAACATACACATCAACATTATCACTCCCGATTTCTTGGTGATATCACCATGAAAATTCTAGATAAGACACAAGTCTCGAGAACACTTACGCATAGTGCCTTCCAAGATACACTTGTGTAAGAAGGTGGTTTTGTCGAAACCACGTTTTCCAAGGCACGGTATCACATGTCTCAACATGTCAAATCCACCACTCGTGGAGCGGGCGATGGCTAGTCAGATCACCCTGCTTCATTCATTCGGTACTTCACATCCATGTGATGTCAGCTGAACATCACGATGTAACGAACTCAAAAGATAATCATTCGAAATGGATTGGTTGAGCATGGAAAACCAACGCTCTTATACGTAATTTGTCTGCACTTCATAAATGGAGTTCTATAATTATCACTCCCCAAGTATGAAGATATCTACGTATCCATAACCGAAGTAATCTACAAGTTGCTCAACTTCCTTCTTTCTGTAAAGACACATTCTGGTATCCCCAACCTGAGATACATGGACAAGGCTCAGTCGAGTGAGACTGGTTATTCGAGCAACATGCTAGGCTCTCCTGTGAATAAGGAGGAAAGGGTTCTTGCATACATTCTAGCAACTAAGTTCCACATAGAGCCAATTATAGACTCGTGATTGGAGGTTAGGTTGAATCCCACTATAAAGGATTTATTCATCAACAGGCTAGCTGCTAAGAAGAAAAGGAGTAAGCGACATATGAAGGAGGAATCTACGGTTGAAGCGGCCGAAAGTGTTGGACAGAATCAACCAGTCTAGTTAGACTCTTCTTTAAAGGCGGAGATCGCCAAGCTAAAGTAAGTCTTCAACTAAGATACACATGTATCAATGAATTTTGAACAGCCGGTAGTGGAGGTAAAGAGTACAAGAGATGATAGGCTTCTTCTTCAAACGACCCTTTTTACAACAGGCTAACTGTTGTCATCACCCTTTTGTAATTTTGTGATTAATCTGATTATATAAATATAGAAATAGATTTTAGACTGTTTTGTTACAATTTCTATCTGATGATGTTATGACTCTTGTTTTCTTTTATAATAAGTTTTTCTTGTAATCTTATATTTTATTTTCATCTATCTAAATCGGGGGAAATTAAAACTCGGAATTCTGTGCATTTCTTCTTTGTCATACCAACTACTTACGTGCACTACTTTGGCATAGTGTGCCAATATCCACTACGCACAGTTTCGATACCATGCACCGATATTCCACATGCATTTTTGTCCTATGCATGCACCATGTCAATTTTAACATATTTCTTAATGCTCAAATGTCTGCTCACACTACAAAATACACCGTCGCGAAACAACTTATACTCATACTTATGCGTGTACTAACAAAACTCCTCTGCATTAAGCAATACTTGCGTACCCCATGTGCACCTTAAAATGTGTGTTCTTACTGCCCAAGGCTAATTTTAGTGCGTGCATCTACACATAATAATATTATGTGCGGCACCACAATTTACCACGCACACTGTCACGCCAACCTTTTCCCACGTGGTGCAAAATTTACCATGCATGCCAGTACGCCAACCTTTTCCAATGACACACCATGACTCCAATTCTGGTCACTTTGAAGTTACCTTTCTGTGAATATTCACTTCAATTGCACCCCTCTGACCCATCCAAGCTTAGTGTTGAATTGCGGCTCTAATACCATACTGTAACGATCCCCCCTTGGCCAACCTGAGTCCAGGGTACACCACTCTAGAGCAACCACTCATGCTCTTACACCAGTCGGTAACATTCCCAGCTATCATGCCGGTCCATGCTACTCTAGGGAACACTTTCTCTCCCATATTGCGGAACATACAGTAGCATACCCAATAGTCAACTAAGAAATGCCAATAAATTTACTCTTTAGACTGCATGCAACTAAACATATACATACAACACGCTCGCGGAAGATTTACATATAAACATAAACAAACATTTGTTTTCTGTAACATATTCATTTTATATTGAAATAACAATAACTATCGATATGCATCATTTACAAGAAATTACCCATAAGCACACAAGCAATCATAGTCACATATATGATAACATCGTAACATGGGCATGTAAATAACAAAATATCATATCAATATATCATAAAATTGATACTTATCTTAGAAATATTGTCACCAACTACTTACAGACCATTCATGAACATCCCAGCCATAGACTTCACTGTTCATCACTCTCAACAGTGAGTCACCCCCGAATTGGGACTAAAATCCACCCAGGGTAAAGGGATTCCTATCCAGGCTAAGGCTCGTGGACAACAGGAAGGACTCCATCTCAGGTGCTCACTCAACTAACAGCCTACAGCCTCTCATTCCCCACATGCCTGTCCCACCCAAGGAAGTGTGCCCCTTCTTTTCTCAACAGTCCCTCGGCTCCCCCACTTCCCTTCTAGGGCTTCAAAAACAATCCGGACCGGAAATCTTAGAGCACTATAGCTATAGTTTATCACCTTTGGAAATCAATCCCCAACAATTCTCTCGTTTAGAGAACTGTTACAGGCCTGACAACCCTCTTCTTCAATCCCGCTCCAAACTAACCAGATACACCAACCAAAAAGGGTGCGGAAATAGGCTTTGGAAAGGTGAAATGAATGTCTTAAGGATAACAAAATCTATGAGTGAAATGGTCATGGAATCATTGACTGGATAACTGAGTGTGTTTTGGAATCACTGTGAACTCTTCGTGAAAAGTGATGGTGAGAATTATGGTCGCCCCCCCCCGGTTCGTAAGGTATTCGTGCGAAAATCCCCCAATGAGATAAGTTCCCCCATAATATGAATGCATGTCCCCAACTTGACACTTGTCATATCAAAAGTTACTTTTGTCCACTTGTCCCCAACTTTAGAACTTAGGATAAAATAATTATCCATACTTTATGTTTTAAGAAATATTAATATAATATTCCCTTGACTTTTGGCCCTCTCTTTCCCTAGCTGGTGAAGTTCAGTCCCCCATCTCTTTTATCATAGTCAGTATTCGTGCAGTGATGTATTTTATATTAATCATGAGTCATGTACACAGTAAGCGCATTGGCCCTTGACATCTAGGCGTTCTGACCTAATACCAAAACATAAGCATTCTAGCTTATAATACTGGCTCACCAGAATATAATGAATATTGTATACATAAAGGTTCGCTGACCTTAGTATTGCGCACACTTTAGTTACTGCGCGTGGTATCCGTTGTCCTCAAGGTTGCACACACTTTAGTTACTGCGCAAAATATCTTGCGATGTGCATATTACATCATTTTACTGCGCAGTTCATGCGCACACTATGCCACATGATGTGCATTATCAAATGAGGTCAAAAAAACTCACCAGCTTAAGTATATTTATGTTACATTTACAATTGGGTTCATTCGAGGGATATTACACCTATCTTCATTATGATCTTGGTGTCTTTACTTCTGTTATTATATTTATTTTCAGCAACTGATATTTTCAGAAAAACAAATAAAAAGTAATTTTCTAGCAAGCTTTTTGTTGATAAAAAAGTAGCCTAAGCATTTGTAATTAATACTGGTGAGTTAGGATACATATTTTTGTTGGCTATAAACATAGGGTGATATTCCCGACTACTTTACTTTAGCCAAGTAAAGTCTGAAAATGCTTGAGTAAGATCAATCCATATATTTTTCTCAATATTTATTTGGCGACCATATTGGGGAGATCTTTGATATCTCTTTGGTTAATTTTTATACTCGATTCTCATTGATACATCTCTCTTTTTTTGTTTTGATTCTTGGACTGTTTTCTATTAATGATTTCGTTCCTATTGCAAGTCAGCCCAACCTTGAGCCCGGTCTCCAAGACCAGACCAAAATTGCTTTGAACCTATTTTATACTATTTTAGACACTGCTAGGACCCGTGCTGAGCTTAACCATTATTGGGAAGCAATTTAAAGAGATATTAGTGTCCAAGAACTTGCTAGGACCCGTGCTAAGAATAACCATTCTTGGGAAGCAATTGAAAGAGATATTAGTGTCCAAGAACAATTGGACGCTAGACGTAGGCAGCTCAGAAATCAACAATAAACTTTTGTTTCTTTGGTTTTGGCCTTTCTTTCATGTCCTTAGATTCTAGTGCTTCTAGAATAAAAAGATTCTTGTCACCTGAAATCAATCCTATTGGTGAAATATGAGGGAAGAACATTGTGTTATATGCCCAAAAACGTTCTCTAAGGAGAACTTTGCCTGATTCATCCAGCTTGCCTTTCTTTCCCCCATCTACCATCCACAAAATGGCATCTAGTGGTGGCTCTGGTGGGACTGGAAGTGCTCCATCTTCCCAATATTCATCGTCGTCGGTGATTGGTATCTTATACAACCACCATATCTCGGTCCAATCTACTACAAACCCCACCAAATTCATTAAAAAATATGGTCTTTTTTTGTTCAAAGAAGATGCCACAACCACACCATGGCATGTGTCCTCTCCTCTTAAACTAGAACCTGCTACTCGCCCGCTTCTGAATTTTAAAGAGCATTTGCCTAAGTTTTCAGGAAATAACACTGTCAGTACCAACCAACACCTAGTATAATTCTCTAGTGCTTCTCATAACATAGGGGCTAATGACAATGACACCTACATGTTCTTGTTCATCAACTCCTTGGAAGAAAAGGTGGTGACCGACTTTTTTGACCTTCCCTGTAATGTCCCCCACCTCTTAGAGAGGTGATGAGGAGACTCAGTGGCCTGTTCACCCCCACTAGGTCATAGTCTCACACTGAGGGGGGAAAAGTCAAGAAGTTAAAAGTTATATTTTTAAGTTGACTTAAGAAAGGAAAAGGATAAAGGAGTAAAAGATAACTCAACAGAAGAATAGAAGATTAACCCTGGGAGTTAACCTAACTCAACAGAGAATTAGAAGGAAAAGTATAAGTAAGAGGCTGGGGTGCGCCTATTATTCATTCTGGTTTTGGATTAGCATTTTCTATTGCTCTTGAGCATTCAGTTTGGGAGTTTTGTTTTACAAACCCTTGTGAGCAACTCAGTGGTGAAATATCCACTCACCTTGTTCCACATCTTGGTCTTGGGGATGAAAGACTCCTCCACACCATTCTAGTCTATGGGCCAACTTATCGAGGGAGGTTTGATCCAGCTTATCCTGAGGGCCTGGGGCCATTCCGATAGTTGGGTTTTGTTTGCAGGGGCAGGACCATCAGTTTGAGGGATTTTATGGAGGGTTATCAGCATTCTACTTTTGTCTGTAGATTGGGACGTTGTGAAGCCATAGGGGATGTCCCGTGATTCAGTAAAACTCAGATATAGGGAGATTTGCTTGAGATCTGAGCCCGAAACGTCTCCCACGGGATTCTCATAGCCCGATCTATATTCTTGGAGAGTTTCAGAGCATTTGGAGGCCTCCTTCATCAGGGTCGAACTAGCTAGGGTTCCAGTCATCAAGTGGGGCACACCATTCAGTGGAGAATTTATATCTACAGGGTTTGAGAGTGGATTTGGGAATTTGGACATCTGGGTTTTCCTTATAGTTGCCCGATCTATCATTTGGCATATTTCTCAGGATGATTGGACACTTTTGGTAGCAGGGTAGAATCATTCAGGGATTCAGCATTCTAGCAGGACGTGGCACTTTCCATCTTGGAGGTTGAGCATTAGTACGACTCAGATCTTCTTGATTTAGTCTTCATTGTATATCCATCCTTTGTTAGTATGGCTCATATCTTCTTGATTTAGTCTTCATTGTATATCCATCCTTTGGAGGATTATTTTATATCGGTAGAGCATTTTGTAGCAGCACTTCACATTCATTGCTTGTAATTAATTATCCGAGGTTTATGCCAGATCGCCCATCTATCGTATTGATCTTACATTGCACATAATAAAAGGTCAGATCTTTCTTTGTGCTTCTACATCTTGAATATATTGTGATCTCCATGTGTTGATGAATCTTGTATGCACTTAATAACTCAATAAATTAGTAGTATTTAGTGATTCCAAGAAAGAATTTGGTTTGGGATCATTACAAGCAGCCATAGCATCGATCCTCCAAGCCCGTGGAGAGATCAGCGTATGCAGAAGTACACTGAACTCAAGTATGGCCTGAGGAAGAAACAACAAAGTGAAACGTAGGCGTAAATGGAAGGGCCATGGATGAACATGAGCCCGTATTTGGCCTCTATTAGTAGTCAATTTGGTAAGTCTCCAACAAAACATGAACCGCATGCAGTGCTACTGGGTCCGATGCTTGGACAAGTATCGTGAAACCAATAGAAGTGGGGACAGCCTAAATCAAAACCCTCAAGAAAGTTGATGAGAGTCTACAGAAGATGAACGAGAACGAAACTAGGATAACATACCTTCTGATGTGGGTGACCCATCGAGGCAAGGATCCCGATACGTATGGGAACATGATCACTGGGGTTCGTGGAACTCCATGAGGAAGCCGATATAACCCAGAGAAAGAACCGGGATCCGGAGGAATTCTTTGAGGTGGCACATTCCATGGGTATATGGGTAGCAGGAACAATCATAGTCCATACGTGCCAGTGTTCATAGTTGAACCGCTAGGCCAACACTCAGATATCAGAGCTAACTCTAGACCATACATGCCCACATTCACCGATGAGCAAGGGCAATGTGATCAGTTGAAGATTTTGTGGAACAATTAGCCGAGACTACCAGGGAATACTATAGCCTGGATATGAAATTTCAAAGACGATGTCCTAGACCAGTATTGTCAAATCGGGTTCAGAAACCAGCCTAGGAATAACCATAGGGGAAGCTTTGAGTTTGAGAGAAGGGCATGGAAGATAGAGATTCCATACTTTGATAGTAAGGCCAAGATGACAACACAATCTTGAGTAAAAAAGCTGGATACTTACTTACAGCTTAACCCCATGAGAGATGGAGGCCAATGCTTCCACCATGTACTTGGATGGCAAGGCTCAATGACCGGGTGGTACCATGAGCTCACCACACTCACCCACAACCAAATTGTATCCTAGAATTCACTGTGAGGTCGATTGATAGATTTGATCTAGAGATCTTGGAGGTTTCTGAGCTCACCAACTCAAGAAAACAGTACTACTGAGGCATACATTGATGATTTACAGAGGCTGGGCGCTGATGGTGCAAGATATGTCCCCAACCAAGCTCATGATGCTCGCAGGATTGATGGAACCCTTGAAGGGTTGGGTTACATTCTCAAGCCTACCAGCCTACAGGAAGCAATTTGGAAGACAAGGGATCCGGGTCCAACTGCTAAACCAAATTCATACCCTGCACCACCTCTTAACAATGGTGGAAGAGGATCAAAGGCCTCCAATAAAACCAGGAAGGACGTGACCCTAAGGGTTACGACAAGGGCCGTAAGTGTAATAGTTGACAACACTAGGAGGGAACTGCGAAGGAAGCAACTCTACTTCACATGCAAGGAGCCATGGAATCCCCACACAAGTGCATGGGACGGTGAGGACAAAAGACACATTGGAGGGGTCACTTCAACATGAAGAAGAGGATGAGTATGGTCGACACAAAACATGGAGGCCAAAACATTAGAGGTAACGTACAGAGGTCCTAACTAGGACTGCATGCCGGAGTAGCGCTACTTGGCATCTATTAGCTGGCACTCCAATTCAACACCTTCGTGATGAGAGGGACTGCAAGGACAAAGAGTGCCTCCTCTAATTGATGGAGGAGCTTCCCAAAACTTCATTGAAGCAACATTACTGAAGAGGAGGCATACCTACATGAGAGTTTGAAGGATTCAAAGTGGGAGGTAGTAGGTGGTAGTACTCTGCCCTGTAACAGATACATACATGTATGAAACTCCACCTTGGGAAGGCATGAGTTAGTTCATGATGTGTATGTGATGTCTTCCGATACCAACATCATCCTAGGGTGCAGTGTGGCTTAGCACTTTAGGACCCATCACCACAAATTACAAGACCATGGAAATGTCCTTATGGAGGAAGGAGGATGAAAGGTCAGGCTCAGAGGCATGATAGTAACTCTTCTAGAGTGGTCACAACCAAGAGGATGAAGCCATCTTCAGAAGGGAAAAATTGTATATGCATGGAATGGGTCTCAACATGGGTGGATGAGGAGGGAAAGGTACATTATTACCAATCGTAGATCAAAAAGAACTTTGACAAGGCCCTAAAGTGTTTGGGACGATTCTCTAGGTGTGCCGCCCCATTGTGGGTTTGAGCACATCATTGATCTAGAAGCCGTATTAAGCCCGTTATCACCACACCCTAAGTAGCATCCCAAGAAGTATAAAGATGATATAGAGTAGCACATCAAGGAGCTTCTAGACATGGGACATCGTAGTAAATTTCAAGCCCATTTGTTTGGCCAAGAGTCTCAGGAAGAAGAAGGATAGAATGATGAGAATGTGCATTAAATTCCTGGATTTGAATAAAAAGAAGATCAAAAAATAGTATCCCATACCCGTGGATTGATGAGTTGGGTCGGATGAGCGTTCTGAGCTATATATTTCTACAAAAAATGATCTTTGCTCTAAGCAATTAATAAATCAAGATGAGGGAGGAGGACATCTCAAAATAGCCTTTAGGTGTCACTACCGCCATTACACAGCTTTTGTTGATGCCCTTTGGGTTAACCAATGCCCTGCCACTTTCATTCGGGCCAGCATGAACCATGTGTTCAACAAAATGTACCGAGGAAACACTTGTTGGTATTCTCCTCCTGATGACTTGCTCATTTACAGCAAGACCTCGAAGGAACACCTTCGACATGTGGACCAAACTCACAATCATGGAAGAACAAATACTATACGCCAAGGAATCCATGTGTGAGTTTGGAATGAAAGAAGTGCTTTACTTGGGGATACATCATAGGGGCAAAAAAGGCTGCGGCCAATCGTGAGAAAATAATAACCATTAGGGAATGGCCTACTCAAAAAACACTCAATGTGTAAATTGAGGGGATTCTCGGGCCTATGCACATACTATAGGAAATTTGTAAAAGGGTTTTCTCAACTGTGAACACCCTTGATCAACACCTCACTCCAAAAGGGTCCTTCTGGGGAAATGGAATGATGAGGCCCAAGTCAATGCATGAAGAAATAAAGAGGCCGCGAGCACCGCCTAGCTCTTAACTCTTCCCCGTGATTTCGGCCACCCTTCACTTGAGTGTGATGCCTCGGGGGAAGGTATGGGGCCGTGTTGATGTAGAACAAGAACCCCCTTGCCTATTAAAGCCGGAAACTTAGGGGTCCTCAACTACTTTACAACATTTACAACAAAGAAATGCTAGCTATCATGCATGCACTAGCCAAATTCGTGGCATTTGGTAGGTGCAAGGCTTGTGGTCAACTCAGACCATAACAGTCTTAAATATCTACTTGAGTAGAAGGATTTGAATGAAAAGACAACAAAAAATGGGTAAACAAAATACAAGCCTACAACTTTAACATTGAATTCGTCAAAGGAAGAATAACGCGCGGGTCGATGTGACATCCGTGGCCATCCATTTTTTCCATGTCCTAGAGGCATTTTGACCGGAAGGAACACTTGATAAAGGAATATGCAAAGGATCGCCTCACTTCAATAACCGTTGGATGTGGAAAATACAGGATTTACAAACTGTGGTCATAAGTAATGAACTCATCTATTACAAAGGCCAAATCTTTTAGTTCCCGGATCACCGTGCTAAGATCCTACATAATAAGCCACAATATAACTCGCCAAGAAAGGTGACATCGTGGCATCGCAGACATACAAAGTGTGTGAGAGAGAGGTTTACAAAGGCCTCAAGGAAGATGTGATGAAGCATGTCAAAGAATGCACTACATGCCAAGAAAACAAGGATGAGCACACACACCCCCGGGCAGGATCCGCGGCAGCCCCTACCTATTCTAAAGCACAAGTGGGAAAGTATATCCATGGGATTTCATCACCTGCTGCCTGCAGCACGTGGAAAAGATTTCATTTTCATGGTGGTAGACAGTTTGACTAAGTTTCCACACTTCTTCTCCATAGCCACTGACTTCAGTGCAACATAGGTGGCTTAATTATTTTTCAGAGAGGTGTCTAGACTACACGGCCTACCCAAAACCATCATGAGGATTGTGACAAATGATTCATGATTATGTTTTGGCAGGAGTTGTTCGATTAGTGGGTACAACATTGACTCCCTAGTACCATCTTATCACCCTCAGACAGATGGTCGACCGGAATAGTCAACAAATGGGTGGAAGGTTACCTCAAACTATGTAGCAGGACAACAAAGGCATGGGTCGATGCATCTGGGAGAATATTGGTACAACACTCCAACATATGTCCATTGGCATATCATTAAGATTTATATAGCTATGATCCTTATCATTTGTGGAGATTGCATTTGGTAATAGCAGGGCTCCAATGGTACAGATTGGATACAATGGTGCCAAGATATTCTCGTGGAATTAGTTGATCATTTATGAGGGTACAAACCAAGAAAAGGTCCAAGCAGACAAGAAAAGAGTTGATCGTACCTTTGAGGTTACATTTAGCTCACTGAGGTTGCAACCATATAGGCGTGCCTCCATTAAGAGAAGCAGAGGGGAGAAACTGCAACCACATTTATTTGGACCTTACAAAGTCAACAAAAGGATAGGGGCAATAGCTTATGAGCCGGAGCTCCACAGGCAGCAAAATTCACAACGCCTTCCATGTCTCATGCCTTAAAAAAAATCCCTTGGTCATGTCACCTATTGAGGTACTGCCTCCCATGGATGAGGAGGCCAACTGCTTTGATTCCGTAGGAGGTGTTAGAAGTCGAGAGAAGAGGCTCTGAAACAAAAGAATCAAGGAGACCCACTGGAAGGATTTTACCCATTGAGGGATGGGAGCAGGAGCACATGGTTAGAGAAGGAGGTTTGGAATTGCTTTCGAGAACAGAAATTTCGAAGGTGGGAGACTATAATGTCCCCCACCTCTTAGAGAGGCAATGAGGAGACTCAATGGTTCGGCACCCCCACTTTGTCATAGTCTCACACTGAGGGATGGAAAAGTCAAGAAGTTAAAAGTTATATTTTTAAGTTGACTTAAGAAAGGAAAAGGATAAAGGAGTAAAATATAACTCACTTAATAATAGAAGATTAACCCTCGAGTTAACCTAACTCGATAGAGAATTAGAAGGAAAAGTATAAGTAAGAGGTCAGGGCACACCTATTACTCATTCTAGTTTTGATTAGCATTTTCTATTGCCTCTTGAGCATTCATTTTGGGGTTTTTTTTTGTACAAACCCTTTGTGAGCAACTCTGGTGAAATATCCACTCACCTTGTTCCACAACTTGGTCTCTGGGATGAAAGAATCCTCCACACTATTCTAGTCTCGTACCATCGAGGGAGGTTTGATCTAGCTTATCCCTCGAGGGCTTGGGGCCATTCTAATAGTTGGGTTTTGTTTGCGTGGGTAGGACCATCAATTTGAGGGATTTTCTAGAGGTTTATCATCTTTCTACATTTTTCTGCAGATTGAGACATCGTGGGTTTCATAGGGATGTCCCGCGGATTCAAGAAAACTCAGATGTAGGGAGATTTTCTTGAGATCTGGGCCCAAAACTTCTCCCACAGATTCTCATAGCCCGATCTATATTCTTGGAGAGTTTCAGAGCATTTAAGGCCTCCTCTCATCGTGTAATGTAAATCCAGCTAGGGTTTCTACCATCCGAAGGGGCACACCATCTCGCTGGAGAATTTAGATCTATGTCTAGAGGATTTGGGGAATTTGACATCCTGGTTTTCCTTACGCTTGCTCGATCACCTGCGTATTTCTCGATGATTGACACTTTGGCAATAGGGCGCACTATTCAGGCTTCAACATTCTAGCGTGACGCGGCGTGCACTTTCCATCTTGGAGGTTCAACATTAGTACTGCCTCGACCGCTTCTTGATTTAGTCTTCATTGCATATCTAGCTTTGAAGGCTTATTTTGTATTGTTGGGAGCATTTGGTAGCAAACATATCTATTTCTGTAACACCATCTGAGGTTTATGCCACATTGGCCATCTATTGTATTGATCTTACATCGCTCATAATAAAAGGTTAGGATCTTTGCTTGTGCTTCTACATCTTGAATATATTGTGATTCCATGTGTTGATGAATCTTGTATGCACTTAATAACTCAATAAATTAGTAGTAGTTAGTGATTTCAAGAAATAATTTGGCTTGGGATCATTACATTCCCCCTAGAATCCTGTCTACTTGGGAGGATTTAATTTATTAGTTCCTCTCTACTTACGAACAATCTAAAAGCCCTGCTGAGAAGTTAAGGGATTATAATAATGTCACCTACCAAGATGGTGAGACCATCAGGTCTTTCAACTTGCATTTCACCAAATTGTATAATCAAATCCCTGAACTTATCTGACCTTAGAACCAAGCCTCCTTAATGCATTACTACAATAGATTTCCTTCTCCATACTATCATAGGATTGAAGAGAAATCCATTGATAATCTCGGTTCCTCTCTACACACTTGTGCAGTGTACGAAGAACAGCTTGAACGAACTGGTCTAACCCAAGGAGAGTCAGTTAGACAGACAGACATATCTGCTCTCTTACAACTAGTACAAGATATGAACAAGAGTATGATAGCATTTGAGCGAGAGAGTATTGTCTCCCCTCTCACCCTTGGAGCTTCACACTCTTCTACACCTCCTTTTAGAAAACCAGTCAAAAATAATTATCATCCCAATCTTATCCTGCCTAGGAATTGGTGAAACTTTTCCGAGGAACACCATGAAGAAACCACGTGTGAGGTAAGGAAGAGTGCCAGAGATAAGATCTTTGGTAAAAGACCAGAAACCACTATCATCATCCTAGAATTTTCTGAGCCAGAAGATGTCATTGTTATCAATACCAGAAACAAATCCCATGCCCCAAAATGCAAGTTTGACCCTCTTCGCAGTTCTTCTAACCCGAGCTCATCTACAACTGTTGTTGCGCCCCAGGTTCCTAAATTCCATGAGAGTCAAGGAATCACTCCTCC
>SNQJ01S0111986.1:40382-66682 GCA_010110895.2 Picea sitchensis | reverse complement strand
GGTTTTCTCCCGCTTTGGGTTTCCACGTAAAAACACTGGTGTACTTTGTATGTGTATGATTGTTCATTTGTTCATTGTTTATTTACTCTGCAAATATTGGATGATAATGCTACATTGATATAACACTTGAATTATATGGTTAAAAAGGCTTAGATTTCTCTATTATTGATTCACCCCCATCTCAGTAATCCAAGAATTGGTATTAAAGCAGGTTCCTTCAGAAATCAGTTTAATCACTGAAAGGTAGATCATGGAGAGAAACAACATGTATAAAAATGGAATATCACAGTTTGATGGACAAAAGTATGCATTTTGGAGCATAAGGGTGAAGACATATATACAGGCACATGGATTTGAAATTTGGAAATCAATTGTAGATGGATACACAACACCAACAGTTCCGTCGACAAATGACAAAGTGGTGAAACTCAGTCAGAATGATTCCAAAGCCACAAATGCACTTCTGAATGGTCTTGGAGAATCGATATTCACCAAAGTTTCACATTGTAAATCCACTAAAGAGATTTGGGTCAAAATTAGAAATATTTATGAAGGAGATTCAAAAGTCAATGCAACAAAGCTTCAAACTTACAGAGGTCAGTTCGAACAACTAAATATGAAGGAAGATGAGAATATTGCAGCTTACTTTTTACGAGTCAATGAAAAAGTAAATGCAATCTTGGGATTGGGAGAAGAAATCAAAGAATCTGTAATTGTTAAAAAGGTACTAAGATATATTCCTATGAGATTTGACCCTAGGAGGTAACGGGGCTAAGGGTAGTAACTACATAAAAATATTGAATCAACTAACTTATCAATAGATTCAGAAACTCTTACTCATTACAACATCCATTCATGAAACACAGTCGGAAGTAGTTCCTCCTCAAATCCAGTCACACATGCCTTTGATGAAAAATATAAGTTTTTCTTCGGTCCTAAACATGACTTCTCAATTAAGGTAGCTCTGAAATAGTTCTTTACAATTCCAAAAATGAGGGTCTTTTCCAAAACCATCGACCCTTTTCTAAATGGCCCTATCGAAAGTGAAAGCTAAGTAAAAAAAAACATCGCCACATGGCACTTTCATCTCTCTATCTTCTAAGAGTCATCGAATGGTTTCAATGAAGTGGATGACTCTTCTCATAATCTGGCCATTTGACAAACAGTTCCTCGCATGTGTTGGAATACGGGAAACTGTGTTGGTCCATCAGGGCAAAAGGATCTCCTTTACTTCTACTGCTCATGTCTGATACTTGACTATTTTAGCACTTAACTGCTGTAATATTGTTCGAGCCTTGATCGAGTGCTCCATGAACTGTTGTACTTGTCCCGACGCCATGCTCACCACCTTTGTTATCTCTACAGTATATGTCGAGTCTTGTTCTGCATGTTGTTTGACTATGTCATGTAAGTCGACAAAGTCCTTGGGTGAGTTGAATTCTGGGAGGTCGATGTCTTTCATATCCCAATTAATCTTGACCCATTTCTTTTGAATCTCTCGCTAAGGTTCTTGGGACATTTACACCCAGTATTCGACCACTTTCCTTATCCTATATATGTTGTTGTCCCTTAGCACCCGAATGTCATTCTCTTAGGTGTCTTGACCCTTTTGAACCGCGTTGATGTAGTCAATTCTTTCCACTACTTGGTGGGATTTCTCATACCATATTTCCACGTATTTTCAAGTCGCTAGTTCCATAAGGATGTCTTCTTGGAAGTCGGCTATCCATGCAGTGAAAAGGTGTCGTTCACTCATGAATTTTCTATAGGCATCTTGGAACTCACTTCTCAAAACCACCATGGCCTATGTGGAGTCCTGATAATATTTCACCAAATGGTGCAGATGTTACAACTCCTTTAGCGCAATGGCCAACTCCTCTTCATATTTCCTTTCTGTAGCTAGGGTGGCATCTGTTATCACCATCCCTGCGTCGATAAGCTCAGATGTCTTGGAATGCTCTGTGCTGATCAATTTCTCCTCTATGGTGATGAGGATTGAAATGTCCACTGTAAGCCTCCTCTTCTTAGTGGTTATATTCATGATGGATTTCCTCTTGCAAGCATAGACGATTGATAGTATATCGACGACCTCATCAACAGGTTTAGGGATTTGTTGTTCTCCCCAAGTAAGATTATTTCACAGGCACTCGACTATGTATATCTGTTCAAGGATGGGTTCTTGAACCTCTTTTGTATGTCCCCATGGCTCAACCTCTAGTTGTGTCTCATTGGGTAGTAAGGTACTAGCCAAAACTGAGGAATCGAGGGCATGTTCGGTACTTACTTGGTAATCAATTGTTGAAATGCTGATTTCTTGTTGTTGAATTTCTTCCTCTTGTTTGTCGGATCCTAGCTCATCCCTTGAGCTTTCCATTGGGGTTCTCGGTATGTCGAGTGGCTCAACATCCAAGGCACTTTCTACTTCATTCTCTCTCTACGAACGACTCTAAATTGGAGCACCAGGACACGAGGTGGATGCTCTCTCAGGTTCTTTCTCCTCTGTAATTTTCACTGGAGTGACCAGGGACACCTCTGAACTTTCCTCATCATCATAGATGGTTATCAAATTGAAAAATGGATTTGGTACACTTGTTCTCCCTGATGTCCTCTCTATATCGGGTTGGGTCGAAATCTCCCCTAGTGATTCGATCTGTGGTGGTAGAACCTTAGGGTTTTTTGACCCGATGATTTCTCCAAGTCGCATCGGCTCTAGGTCACTTGGTTACCCTCAGATTTTGATTGGGTTATCAATGAGAATCATCATCATTTCTATTAGATCAGGGTCATTTTTCAATTGATCAATGATCCTCTGCACCCCTTCTAGCAATATTAATCCCCTTCTCTGTGCCTATGTTGTCTCTATCGCTCTGATTTCTTCCCTGGTTCTGAGCGCCTCCCTAGCCAACTGCTCTATTATTTCCACCTGTTCATCCATGCTCATGGCTTTGAATCTGGTCATGTTTGGATTGGCCATTCTCTACACCACCTCATCCCAGTCCTGGGCATACTCTATGAAAATCTCATCCTCAAACTTATCATGAGTGTACGACCAATAGGACGATACCCGTGAATAATGTTGGAGGAACATGCCTTTAGGGTCGCAATTGCGGAATCAAACTATCGGGAACCTGAATTGAAGTTGGCTCAACCCTTCTTGTTTGTATTGAGAAGTATCCTTTACCAAATAAAACCCTATATGAAAATCATAGGGTATGAAAGCATGCTTCTTGTCCTTGACCAATGTGGTGTTGTAGCCCTACAGGAGATGTGGTGCTCTAGTGGCCTCGAATACCCTGATGTAGGTTGATCATTCGTTTAAATACCAATGGCCTACTTTTTCTACCATTTTCTTGGTTGTTGCAGATAATCTTGGGCATTCCTTCTTGAAAATAATAAAATGAATATGGGTGATGAATTCATCGCAGATGAGTGCATAAGATTTATTGTACATGTTCTCCCATAGTATGCTAAAGTATACGTGGATCGGGAGCTCCACAACATGCCAGCTTAAATTCATGCCGGTGAAGACATTCCTTGCACACATGACATCGAGCAGGTATGAGGCGATGTAGAAAGTGGGTGCCTCCCCTTCGTTCGACGTCGGCTATCAGTGATTTCTTTACGTCCTTTTTCAATGTCTATCCTTCCCGTCTTTAATTGATGCCAAAGGGGATAAACTATCTCTTGAAACTTTGTGTGAATAACTTACGCAAACCAACCCCACCTTCTACCGACGTCAATTGGCGATCGATGCTCGACGAATATTGTAACTATGTGGTTCCTTTACTTGCTTGAATTTTTTCCGACGCCGAACCTGAGCACATTAGGTGTAGTGTTAGATGTCGATTCTCAATTCGTGTGTTAATTTCTTTTATACATGGGGTTAACAAGTTCAAACAAACTTGAATTGATGATAAGAGTCATGAAAACAACACAAAGATTAATCATTTCCCAAAATGAAATCGATTCAGACAGTGCAGAAAACAAGTGGTACCCAAAAAGTGACAAAATTTCATAAGGCTTTTAGGGTGTGTTGAGTGCTCAACAAAGCCCACACTATCTTCAGACATTCTAACCACTGGAAGGTAGATTGGGAGGATTTTCTCAGTTGTAGTTGCAGTTGCAATCAGATTTTTGGTTGGAGCAATGAAACACTAACCCTCGTGTTGAGGCACCTTAAGTGGATCACTTGACCTAATTCCTGGATAACCTAGTGCGCCCTAGCCTAGTGCACCTCCTGGCACTCTCAGCAAGATAATACGTCAAGTTTGAGTTGTTGGTCAAAGTCAAAGGTTGACCAAGTCAAAGAAGTCATGACTTACTCTATGAAGTCAGAAAACAAGTTAGAAGAGGTTTCTAACTTCAAAGCATGGAAGAAAAGGATTGACCTCATCCTTGCCAAGAATAAAGTGTTGGATATCATGAAAGGCAAGATCATGGAACCACAATTTGAAGCAGGAAAAGAGAAGGAACCTCAGAACGTGGAAGTCATGAAGACAAAAGACCTAACATAAAGAAAGTGTATGTTGTTCCCAAGAGAAATATACTAAAATGAACATTACATAGCTAAACCTATGGTCGAACAAATTCATTCTAAGGTTTACCGTCACAGTTGGGTAACAAAGGTATGTACCTATACATGTTGTTTTAATTTGTATCATTAGCATGAGTGTGTTTGTAGGGAATGTACAAGGGATATTGTCCAAAGAAGTGATCTTGGATTCAATGCATTCAGAAGATCAACACACTCTCCAGGTTTGAGTTGATATATCTCTGGTTGTTATGGAATTATGAACTTCTAGTTAAATTCATAAGTTGACTTTAGTCAAGATATTATAAGGTTGAGATTGTATTCTCTAACTCAATTTTTCATTCAAGAAAACATATTTTCTTGGATCTTTCTTTTGCTTCTTGTCTTGTTCTGGGAAGGTACCCTTGTGAAATATGTTGACAAACTTTTGATGAACAATCTTTGTGGAAGCTATCATAGAAGAAGTTTATAAGGATTACACAATTCTTGCAACGATTGCCAATTTGGAAGAAACCAGAAGAGGTTTGTGACACTTTTCAAAAATAAAAGAGTGGTGCAACAAATGGAAACATGGAATCTCTCAAAAAGAGGGATTTGATTGCAAAATTTCATAAGCATGCAGTTTCAGAATTAAAAAAAAGGAGGTCCTAGATATTGTTTATTCAGGCATGAACCCAGGATTAGGAGGGAGCTAATCCCCAATGATATGGTCCATTAAAGAAGACTTATAAATTGAATTTTTGATAGATACAAGGCAAGATTCGGGGCTAGAGGGTTCTCCCAAAAGGAGGGAGAAAACTATGATGACAACTTGTTCAAGTAACCAGATATACCTCTACCTAAGCCATTATATCTCTTGCAGTATCAATGGGTTGGATTTTACATCAGATGGATGTAAAGATTGTTCTTCTCAACAGAGTAATTGAAGAAGAAGCACATGTAGAGAAACCTCAAGGTTTTGAAGTATACCAGAAAGAGGCCCATGAATGCAGATGGAAGAAGACCTTGTATGGATTAAAGAAACTTGGTGCATAGCCTCTCATGTACAGTATAAGCATGATAAAAAATTCCTATGACAAAGGAAGTGTATCGAAATCATCCTTCAGAAGTCTGGGATAATGGACTGCAAATCCATGGCAGACTCCCATGATGACATATATGAAGAAGTTGAGAGACTCTAACCCAGTAGACCCATCCCTATGTCAACACTTGAATGGCTCGTTGATGTATTTGGAGAATACTCACCCGTGTATTTGATTTTCTATGAAAATAGTTCTAGGTGGAACCTAGAAAGGGAATTGAATAATTGGAAAGCATGCCTTGAAATGTCTTCATGGGATGTTTGAGTTATGATATACAAATGCATGGATTTATCAATTCAGATTGGGAAGGGAGTGCAGATAATAGAAGAAGTGCTTCTTGGATATGTTTCAGTTTGAGATTTTCCACGATATCATGGGCTACCAAGAAACATAAGTATGATGCACTCAACACTGCAAAAGTAGAGTATATTGCAGCCTGTGATGCTTGTACGTAAGCAACGTGGCTTCGTAAGCTGGTTTTTGGATTGTTTGATCAGGTTTTGGATTCAACTGTGATATATTGTGATAACCAAATCTATGTGAAGCTCTTAGAGAACTTGGAGTTCCGTGATAGGTCGAAGCACATTGATATCAAGTACTATTTTCTCTGTGATAAAGTCCAGAGGGGAGAATTGGTTCTCTAGTGTATCTCCACTGATGAGAAGACAATGGATATTTTGATAAAGCCTCTGTCCAGTATGGAAGTTTTGCATACTTAAGGGACAAGCTGGACTCATTGATGCAGACCCCCTACCTCAGCAGGGTTCTGCGACCTCCCAGTCTCTGGATCGATCTTCTTTTGAGCCAAAATGGCTCTTCGGACTCCTGCTGGAACCCCTTGAATGAATCCACAGGTCCCTTTAATTCCCTAGCACAGGATTTGAGAAAACCTATGCATGCTCTCAACTTTCAGCGCTCTTCTATGTTCTGAACCAACACACCTTTCGCGTTTCGGGGTTTCGGGACTCCTGCATGCGAGCTCTCCCAGGCTCCTTATCCCTCCAACTCCCGGTCACCGAAACGCCAAAAAGGGCTTAACGACTCTAGTTCCTCCCTTAGCCTCCGTCCACGTGACCACCACTCTGTGACCACGTGCTTAACGTCAAAGCGTTACCAGCTTTTCGTGATTCAGGGAATCACGATGCAAGCATTCCTCTTGTTCTCTGTCTTTCAAAATGTCGAAATCCGAAATAGGGTCTAACTCCACAGCTCCTCCCTTAAGTCACTTTTCATACGACCGATCCTCTGACCTGGTGTTATTCCTTCGAATGATTTCGGGTTTTCGCGATTCACGATTTCACGATTTTGGCTGCAATGAGTCTAGGTCCTTCGAACTCCTGGATCCCGAAATGCTGAAATCTACCCATGACCATGGTCCACTTTTCAGGATTTCGTAATTCACAATTTCACGATTCCGGCTGCAAACGATTCTAGGTCCTTCGATCTCCCGGACCTCGAAATGCCAAAATCTCCCCCTTGAGATATCAACGGTCTAGATTCCTCTTGAACCGACGATCACGATCCAACTGGATCGACGACCCACAACCTTTCAAGATTTTTCCTGAACCTTGACCACTCGCCATGTGTCCTCCTTGATGAACGCTGTCGGTCGTTTTGCAATTTCGTGATCCGGGACTTCTTGTCTCACGACTCCTTCTCCTCGAACTCCCAATGTCCAAATCCCCAATGGGCTTGGATCTTTGACACATGTCCCCCAAAATGGATGGTCCTGATGCTCTCGAGACTTGACAAGTCCTCTTCCTTCTGCTGTTACGAAGTTTAAACCTAGCACACCTTTTTTGGATCCGACGGCTCACGGAAATTCGACACTTCTCCCTCGAAGTTTCTGTCGTCCGTTCTACTCTTATGTGCGGCGTCCCAGGGATTAAACCCCTTGCACCTTCTTCTGGATCCGACGACTATCAGTCCTTGGTGTTAGATTTGACAACCCAGATCCTTTTTCCTGTGCACCTTCCAGGGACTAAACCCTGTGCATGTATCCTTGATCCAACGGTTCTCAGGCCACTGCGCTCCAGATCCGACAGCTGGCATGATTTAGCAAACCGGGAGTTCACGATGCAACGACTCCAAAATCACTTGCCGCTCCAAACCACGAACTCCGAAATAGCGAAATTTGAGTGCGAGATCAACGACCCCTAATGCTTCTCATCCAACGTTCCACGTGATTTCGACACTTCTCTACGGAGTGTCTCCACCATCCATACATCTCCTCTCTTGGGGTGCTTCTAAAGGCTTAAATCCCTCGCAACTTGGTGTGATCCTATGGCTCTCGGGATTTCGACACTTCTCCATGAAGTGTCTCCACCATTCCTTTCAGCTGCTCTTCTGTGCGACCTCCTAGAGGTTAAACTCTGTGCGCCTTCCTTCGGATCCGATGACTATCGGTTATTTGCACAAGATCTAACGGTAGTTGTGCTCCCTCCTGAGCTTGAGAACTTATTCCTTCCCCTTGGAATATTTTCCGAAGTTTCAAAGGCCTCGACCTTCGCTTCCCCTACGAGCTCAATTCCTTTGGATCTTTACTGTGCTCTAGGGATGTTGTCCCTCCTGAGATTCGTTCTCTCGGAGATTTACTCCTGCGCACACTTTGCACCCGAGGATCTCAAATAACTTAGATTCGAGAAGTTTTCTTGAAAATAAAACTCCTACGCCCACCTGGCATTCTCCTGCTCGACGCACACCTTGTAGAACCTGCAAAGTATTCAACAACCCTGTGAGTGTCTTCTCCTTGACACCTCTCTTTTCTCAGAACTCGAAATAGAGTTCCCTAGTGCACTCTATGCACTCACTCGATGCCCTCTTGGCAGAGCTCTACAAAACCTTCAATATTTTTGTCTTCCCTGAACTCGAGACAGAGTTCCTTCCTGTGCACTCCTTGCACCCCTACTGATGAAGGTTCAATGCTATCCCTCTTGAGCTTTCCTGAGGTTGTCTCACCTCTGTCAATGCACACCTTGTGGACTATGTGCACACCTTGCACTCAGAAACTCCAAGATGGGATGAAATTGAAACTTATGAAATACTTCACCAGTTATGCATTTAAACATGAAATGCATAAAAACATGTAAACATCAAACACAAAGTATGTAGGAAAAACTGCTTTTCTATTAATCTATATGTCTATACAAATGTTTACAAATACTGGACTGTAACAAGTCTCATCTCTCTCTCGAAACCTCTCTGCTCTAGTCTCCCTTCCTAACTCTCTACTCTAATTTCTTAATTACAAAATGAAGGCTCCCCTGAGCTTATCCTCAACCACCATCTCTGAGCTATCGCTATCACAGAGTGGCTCCTACGACTACATTACATAAATGGATGCCCAGTCCTGACTACGTCCTGGGCTTGCTACAGGTAACCATTAAAGGAAACCTCAACCACTACCTGTACAAAGGCATGGTCTGGCATTCAAATCCTTAGAACATTTATTGAAATTTTGAATTTCAAAATTGAGAGGGTTGCGCCTCTCCCTTTCTCCATTAAATGTGTGCTAGATGTGCTGGCTGGCTGACACGCTGTTGACATGGAGCGATGCTACTGCATCATACTCCTCAGCTGAAAAAATCATGGTCTCCTGATCATGAGCTCCTCTTCTCTAATGTTGAAATCCACCTGGATCCCAAACTTTCCCTTGGAGCTATCCACTTGCTCCTTTGCTTCGTTGTTGTTGCTGTTGCTGCCCTACTGCTCTTGCAGGCTCCCTTCTGCTTAGCTTCTTGTTGCTTGTAGTCTCTGCTACTGAACTCGACATCAGCCTTATGATTTCTTCAATTACCTCATCCAGCTGCTCCAGTGTCTGGCTCTCCTTATGCAGTCTTCTCAGCTGCACTTCTTCCTAGCAAATGGGTTGATCAACTAGATCTCCCATGCCATCTTTTTCCTCTGTGGCCTCAACTTGCCATCCTATTGCAAAATTCAGCTCTGTAGTATTATTTTCTTGACTGAATTGTTGTTCAGTCACCTTCTCTAACAGATTATCTTCTGCCATTTCCCCTTGTGTTGGTTGAATTCTAGCTTCCTCCAGCTGCTCCTCAAACTAGAATTCTCCTTCATCTTCTGCTGCACGCCTCAGCACTGTAGTTATCATTTGTTCAGCTCCCTGGCTAAAACTTCTGAGTGATTCCTCGGAATGCTCATCTCCTAACATCTTCATGACTATCTCCTCATGGTAGCCATATACTGGCTCTGGATTGTTCAACCAATATTCCAGCATCTCTAACTCCATTTCCCATGGAGTGAGCATCTTATTTGCATTCTCCTCTTCTGTTGGGGTAAACATTAGTGTCTTCTCCTCTTCTCCCTCTATGCTAGTCACTGTTGGTTGTCCTTCTTCTGTTGTTGCTTCTGCAACACATACTCTGGCCTCAACTGGGCTGCTTGGTAGGAATACTTCAATTCCCCCAATGATCAGAATGTATTTCTGACCTTCCTTCGTCATCACTCCTTGCTGATCCAAACTCTCCTCTGAGTTCATGAGACTTTCACATAGCCTCATCTTTTCCCCCTTGCCCACTTGGCATCCTGGGAATTTTCTACTGCCCACCTGGCAGTGTATGAGACCGACTGGTCCCATATCACTGCCCACCTAGCAATCTGAACTTTCACCACTGCCCCCTTAGCAGTATGCAAGACCTTCTGCTGATCTCTTCCCATTGCCCACCTGGCAACTTGAAAGTTCACTTCTGCCCACCTGGAAGTTTATGAGATCAATCGATCCCATCTCCATCAACACTCCTTGCTGACTTGAACTCATCCCTAAGTTCATGAGACTTTCAGACAATCTCATCTTCTCTCCCTTGCCCACTTGGCAATATGGGATTTCTGCACTGCCCACCTGGCAGTTTACGAGATCTTCAGCTAATCTCATACCATTGCCCTCTTGGCAATATGAATTTCCACTGTTGTCCTCCCGACAGTCTATGAGATCCTCCAATGATCTCATTTCATTTCCCACCTGGCAATTGGAAAATTCATCTCTGCCCTCCTGGCAGTTTATGAGACTTGAAACTGATCTCTCTTCCTCATCACTGAGGGTTTCTCCAACTTTTGGCTCACAGATGCAAACCAGCTCTGTGTCATTGAGGCTTTCAGCATACCTTAACCATATTTTCAACAACCTTTGCTGTCTTTTGGCCAACAACTCCTTGACTGGCCACTTCACCTTCTTTTTCATGGGCCATTCATACACCCATCGTGTTCTTGCACTCTATTGCATTCGAAATGCAAGCTCCTCCATCCTCGCTCTTATCTCGGCAAGTTCTTTATCCATCTCAACCTTTCTCTTCATCTGTTGGCGGTCCTCTCTTTGACCATGCTTATGGAATCCAATAGCCATATTCTTCCCTTTGAATCTTCTGCTATTGTTACTATGCAACTGAAAGAATTTCCAGTATCTCCTACAGTCCACCCGACTGTCTATTTGTTGCTGCGTCCTGCAGCAATCTCTTCAATCCTCTTCATTTGAAATATACAGACGAAATATAGGCTCTGATACCACATGATGGTATCAGACTGTATCCCTTCACAGTCCTCCTCTTGTCTGTGATATGCAAACAGAAAATCTGTTGGCTCTGATACCACTTGATGTAGACCCCCTACCTCAGCAGGGTTCTGCAACCTCCCGATCTCTGGATCGATCTTCTTCTGAGCCGAAATGGCTCTTCGGACTCCTGCTAGAACCCCTTGAATGAATCCACAGGTCCCTTTAATTCCCTGGCATAGGCTTTGAGAAAACCTATGCACGCGCTCATCTTCCAACGCTCTTCTCTGTTCTGAACCAACACACCTTTCGCGTTTCGGGGTTTCGGGACTCCTGCATGTGAGCTCTCCCAGTATCCTTGTCCCTCCAACTCCCGATCGCTGAAATGCTGAAAAGAGCTTAACGACTCTGGGTCCTCCCTTAGCCTCCATCCACATGACCACCACTCTGTGACCATGTGCTTAACGTCAAAACGCTACCAGCTTTTCGTGATTCGGGGAATTGTGATGCAAGCATTCCTCCTGTTCTCTGTCTTTCGAAATGCCGAAACCCAAAATAGGGTCTAACTCCACAAATCCTCCCTTAAGTCACTTTTCATACGACTGGTCCTGTGACCTAGTGCTCTTCTTCCGAATGCTTTCAGGTTTTCGTGATTCGCAATTTCGCGATTTCGGCTGCAACGATTCTAGGTCCTTTGAACTCCCGTATCCCGAAATGTCGAAATCTACCTGTGACCACGGTCCACTTTTTAGGATTTTGTAATTTACGATTTCGTGATTCCGGCTGCAGACGATTCTAGGTCCTTCGATCTCTCGAACCCCGAAATGTCGAAATCTCCCCCTTGAGAGATCAACGGTCTAGATTCCTCTTGAACCGATGATCACGATCCAACTGGATCGATGACCCACAACCTTTCAGGATTTTTACCGAACCTTGACCACTCACCACGTGTCATCCTTGATGAACATTGTCGGTCGTTTCACAATTTCGTGAGCCAGGACTTCTTGTCTCATGACTCCTTCTCATCGAACTCCCGGTGTCCAAATCCCCGATGGGCTTGGATCTTTGACACCTGTCCTCCAAAATGGACGGTCCTGATGCTCTCGAGACTTGACGAGTCCTCTTCCTTCTACTGTTACGAGGTTTAAACCTCACGCACCTTTTCTGGATTCGACGGCTCACGAAAATTTGACACTTCTCCCTCGAAGTTTATGCCATCCGTTCTACCCTTCTGTGCGGCTTCCCAGGGATTAAACTCCTCACACCTTCTTCTGGATCCGACGTCTATCGGTCCTTGGTGCTAGATCTGACGGCCCAAATCCTTTATCCTATGCACCTCCTAGGGAATAAACCATGTGCATGTATCCTTGATCCAGCGGCTCTCAGGCCACTGCGCTCCAGATCCGACGGCTGGCGCGATTTTGCGAATCGGGAGTTCACGATGCAGTGACTCCAAAATCACTTGCCGCTCCAAACCATGAACTCCGAAATAGCAAAATTTGAGTGCAAGATCAATGGCCCCTGATGCTTCTCATCCAACGGTCCACGTGATTTCGACACTTCTCTATGGAGTGTCTCCACCGTCCATACAACTCCTCTCCTGGGGTGCTTCTAAAGGCTTAAATCCCTCGCAACTTGGTGCGATCCTATGGCTCTCGGGATTACGGCAGTTCTCCATGAAGTGTCTCCACCGTTCCTTTTAGCTGCTCTCCTGCGTAACCTCCAAGAGGTTAAACTCTATGCACCTTCCTCTGGATCCGATCACTATCGGTTCTTTGCACAAGATCTGATGGCAGTTGTGCTCCCTCTTGAGCTTGAGAACTTATTCTTTCCCCTTGCAATATTTTCCGAAGTTTCAAAGGCCTCGACCTTCACTTCCCCTGCGAGCTCAATTCCTTTGGATCTCACCTGTGTTATAGGGATGCTTTCCCTCCTGAGCTTCGTTCTCTCAAATATTTACTCCTGCGCACACTTTGCGTTTGAGGATCTCGAATAACTCAGATTCGAGAAGTTTTCTTGAAAAGAAAACTCCTTACACCCACTTGGCATTCTCCTGCTCGACGCACACCTTGCAGAACCTACAGAGTATTCATCAATCCTGTGAGTGTCTTCTCCTGAACACTTCTATTTTCTCAGAACTCGAAATAAAGTTTCCTAGTGCACTCTATGCACTCGCTCGATGCCCTCTTGGCAGAGCTCTACAGAATCTTCAGTAGTTCTGTCTTCCCTGAACTCGAGACAGAGTTCCTTCCTGTGCACTCCTTGCATCCCTGCTGATGAAGGTTCAATGCTATCCCTCTTGAGATTTCTTGAGGTTGTCTCACCTCTGTCAACATACACCTTGCGGACTATGTGCACTCCTTGCACTCGAAAACTCCAAGATGGGTCGAAATTGAAACTTATGAAATACTTCACCAGTTATGCATTTAAACATGAAATGCATAAAAACATGTAAACATCAAACACACAGTATGTAGGAAAAATTTCTTTTCTATTAATCTGTATGTCTATACAAATGTTTACAAAGACTGGAATGTAACAAGTCTCAGCTCTCTCTCGAAACCTCTCTACTCTGGTCTCCCTTCCTAACTCTCTACTCTAATTTCTTAATTACAAAATGAGGGCTCCCCTGAGCTTATCCTCAACCACCGTCTCTGAGCTATCGCTATCACAGAGCGGCTCCTACGGATACATTACATAAATGGATTCCCAGTCCTGACTACGTCCTGGGCTTGCTACAGACAACCATTAAAGGAAACCTCAACCACTACCTGTACAAAGGTGTGGTCTGGCATTAAAAGCCTTACAACATTTATTGAAATTTTGAATTTCAAAATTGAGAGGGCTGTGCCTCTCCCTTTCTCCATTAAATGTGTGCTGGATGTGTTGGCTGGTTGGCACGCTGCTGACATGGAGCGATGCTTCTGCATCACTCATGGAGATGACTTCCTTATTGGAAAGGAAAGTGATTACTCCCCAGGTTGGGAGGGAGCACTAATATGTTATATGGACAATCATTTTCTAGTTTGGAAAATGGTCCAGGTTGGGCAGTCACTTTCCTGTCCGGAAAGTGGTCCAAGATTCTTGATGGAAAATCATTTTCTATTTTGGAAAATGGTCCAGGTTGGGTAGTCACTTTCCAGTTCAGAAATTGGTCCAAGATTCTTTATGGACAGTCATTTTCCAGTTTGGAAAATGGTCCAGGTTGGGCAGTCAATTTCTAGTTTAGAAAATGGTCCAATATTTCTAATGGACAGTCATTTTCCAGTTTAGAAAATGGTCCAGAATGGATAGCCATGGTTCGAAATATTGTTGATGTACCATAGACAATGATTCCCCTTGTTGCTAGTGTGGGGGAATGGTCTAGGATAGTCATTCTCCTTGGAATTCACTCTGAGAAGTGATCAAGTAGAATGGTCTTCCTCTCCGGGAAGTCATTCTTTCAAAGTTCAGAATTGTGAGAAGTTTCGAAGAATAGTTCGATGTAGGAGGTTGGTGCAAGAAAATAATTTCCGTAGTTCAAATAGTCATTCCCTAGGGCAGAATCATTCTCTCGAGGTTGCACTATGAATCGTGCCAGAATAATGGCCCAGTTAGGTTGAATGTTCCAGGTTCAACAATTAGGGACAACCATTCCCTAGGGAAGACTCATTCTCTCCAGGTTGCATCGTGATTAGTGCTAGAAGAATGGCCCAGCTAGTTTGAATGGTCCAGGTTCATAAATTAGGACAAGTATTCTTCTATGCTTGAGAAGAATAGTCCAGACGGCCCATGGATGATGTTTAAATTTACGAGGGAAGATGCTCTTCCATATCTCACATATGTGAATGGAAGAATGGCCCAGATGAATCAGTTTGTATAATGATATTATTTGTGCAGGTTGATATCAAATTATATCATTATTGTGGAGATTTTATGTCTCTGGACAGTAGTTGTATGCTACTGTGGTGGATGTGATCCACTGGCAGTGAATATGTGTCACTAGCTAGTAGTCGTGTGCTACTAGGAGTGGTTGTTTACCACTGGATAGTAGTTGTATACTACTATGAATAGACATAGTTGTGTTCTATTGGATCGCATTGAAGAAGATGTATGCTACTAACACTAGTGTTGGAGATGATTTCCAGCTATATGGATAGTCATTGTGATGATGGAAATACATTCTCGAGGAAGAGAATGGTCCTAGTAGAACAAATTGTTGGTGGACAGACACTCTACCTTTGGAGAATGGTCTGGGTTGATAGATTGTTGACATATCATGGACTGGTATTTTTCCTGAGGCACAATTACTAGCCCGATTAGGTTGAATAGTCCACCTCCTAAGGACATGAAATCACAATTAGGGTGGTTGATATGGGACCGATATTTTCTAAGGAATATGGGTAAAGATTGATATCTATGGTACATATGACCCGATCAGAAAATAGTTTGAGACTGACATTCCTGTAGGAATGGTCTCTATAGTCCATAGGGTGGATTTCAACATATGGGAGGACTGACATTCTTCTAGGATGTAGGTCCAGATTAGAAGAATGATCCTTGTATCCCATTGTGGGGATTTCAACATCTGTTGGAACAACTATTCTTCTAGGACGTATGTTTGGATTAGAAGAATGGTTCTTGTATCACTCTGTTGAGTGAGTGAATTACTCAGCATCATGCCTGATTACTCAAATGGAGTATGGTCTTGAGAGATGATGCAGTTGATGCTATCAGATGATATTGATAGTGGTGATGTTTCTCGTAAGTTGATCTACGTGATCATGAGATAGCTTGTGTGGCTATGGTGATGCTACCGGTTGAATGGTTTGTTTGTGCTAAATACCATTGCCTTTAATACCTCCATAGCTAGGAGGTAGTGTTGATATTATGGTAGCTACGAGAGGTATTAAACTCTACATGTAACCTTTGACGAGTCTAGAATATTCCAGGAAGCAAGAGAAACCCTAGAAGGTTAGGAAATAGCCTTAGAAGACAAGTCAGCTCAAGATAATAATTTATATTAAATTATTATACTCTAGAAATAGAAGTCAACCCAATTAGGTCACTTGGAGGACTATAAATAAGATGGCGATATAGCTCATTTGTCACACTCACTCTCACAACTACATAAGATCAAGTGGTGTGCATGATTGGAAGAGAGTTGCAGCTGCTGCATTGGTGACTTGGTCTTTGGTTATGGTTAGACTTTCTGCTTGTTTATGGTTTGGAATCTCTGCTTGGTATGTTAACTTTGGAGAGAGGTACGCTACCTTAGTTGGCTATTGGTTCTAGGGTTTGCTTCCCTAATTATTTTGTCTTTCAAGTTTAAGGTGCTTTGGGGTGGCCTTTGTGCCTATGGTTGGGTGACATTATTGCTATATTTTCTATGGTGAAAATGAGAACACCTATTATTCTAACAGTAAGTTCCACGTCAAACGAGTGATAGCTAGAGGCCCATCATTGGGTACACATTAGCAAAGGGTTTTGAAATGGAATTTCATCTCATTGAGTTAGCATGCCATGTCAAGAGACACATCAACAAGTGCAGGAGAATTAGATATTTCCATGTGGTAGTTGGGTACAAGTGGGACCCCCAGTTGCTAATGGTAAAGGTAAAAGGTCGAGAGGGATCAACCAAATTCCAAATATGAATCTTGATCGTCTGATGGGTGTCAATATTTGATCTTGACCATCCATTGGAGATAAACGGTCAAGATATCCAGTTCAAAATATGTTGGGGGAAGTGGTAAGATCGATAGTATTTCAGGCTACAAGGAAAACAATGAGCATGGCAAGTTATGCATTCTGATGGGAATTATTCAATAAGGAGATATTGATAGTTTTGCGGGCTTGAAATCCTGAAGGCCTATGTTTAACGGTGTAAAGAAAGACACATCATCCCAAAGGTGTGGGATAGGTCCATTTGGATGTAGGTGGAATCATGATGTCAATTGAAGCGTACAAAGTAGGTACACGTGGAGGACATGTAGACTCGATGATGCCATCCTACGTAAATTCCCAAGAAACTATAAAGGGGCATAACTCTTTGCTCAGGGCACAAAATTTAGCAAGAAAATAGTCATTGGAAAGTTGTTGATGAGAAAAATAATGTACATTCAGATTTATGAATGGAGAAGTATAATTCCAAAGAAAGTAGAAAGAAGATGTTTGAGGGATTAATTAGGAAAAATGATGTAAAATTCTTAGATTATTTTTAATTTAATCTAACAGAGTTTCTTTATGGCTACACATTTTAGAGAATAAGCTTCAGACAGAGCAGAGTAGGTGCAACATGAGAGCCAAATATATGGAAGATTATGAGGGGTCTTTCACCCATGAGGAGGAGGTGAGAAGGCTCCATGTCAATATGGGAGATGCAAAAACTTAATCAAATGGCCATATAAACCAAGCGGGGCCAGTAGAGCTAGTTGAAACTATGAGAATCCCGCAAAAGGAAGTGCAGAGCTATCAAGTAGATAATGAAAGGATAATGAGATCTCAAGAGGAGATACTACAAAGTCTGAACATGTTGCATAAGAAATTAAACAAAGACTCGAGCACAAAAAAGCAACCAATGCAGGGCAGACAACAACATCTAAGTCTTATGATAGAAGGGGGGATCCCATAGGGTATAGATAGTAAAGGAGTGTTAGAAAAAAAAAACAACAACATCATCGCTCCCTAGGATGCTCGAACAAAATAATACATGCAATATTAGGGTCAATGAGAAGCCCAAGTGTGTCCCCTGTCAGACATTAGAATAGAAGATATGCATCGAATTTCTTGCAAGGATATCTTCTTAGGAATCTCAAGCCACCAACTTTTGATGGAGATCATAAGAAGGGAGAAGAGGTTGAAGCTTGGTTGTTGGGCATGAGGAAATATTTCCAGTTGCATGATTACCCCTCAAATGTAGAATCCATAATTGTAGCTTACCATCTTCAAGGAAAAACATCTATGCGGTGGGATCAACTCAAGCAGACTAAGCACATTGATGAGAAAATGATTTCTTGGAAGCGGTTCAAGAAATATTTCCAACAACAATACTTGTTAGAGCGATATTATGGCAGGAAGATGAAAGATTTATTTGAACTCAAACTTATAAGCATGACCATGGAAGAGTATGAAAGGAGATTCTTGGAGCTTCTAAGGTATGTGGATTTCATCAAGGATGAAAAGGTTAAGATTCATAGGTTCTTGAGCAGGCTTCCATCATTATACAAGGACAAAATTTAGTATGATGAGCCTAGGAATTTAGAGAAATCCATAAGGAGCACTAAGCTTTTGTATGATCAAAGTAAAATAAGGCTAGCTTTCCAAAAGGCCTGGGATGACAAGAAGAAAGGTAAGATGGATCAAAGGAATAAATGGTTTAAGCCACCTTTTATCAGAAATATATCTCAAGCATATCAACAAAGGAATACAACTCAAAGTGAATTTAAAGCAACTGATGCAATGGGGAAAAGGCCAAGGAAACGCCCATGAGGTGTTGGGGATGTGATGGAGATCACATGAACAAGTATTTTCCTCACAAAGGAGGTAAGATGAAGATTGCGCACAACGTTGAGGAAGATGATACAGTGGATGATGTGGGCAGGAGTATTCCAAGGATTTATGTAGCCTTGGACAATAGATAAGAAGACTATCATCCCCACATGATTGAGATAGAATGTATTATTGACAATATTAAACCCATAGTTATTTTGATTGATTATGGAGATAGTCATAGATATGTAGATACCAAGCTGGTTGAAAGAATTAAATTGAGGAAATGTTAGAATGAAAATTATTGGTTGGTTTAGTTAGCTACTAGAACCAAGAGGAGAATCAATGAGCTTGTTAAAAAATGCTTAGTGAACCTAAATGGAGTCAACACTAAGGAATATTTGAAAATCGTACCACCCGGGTCCTATGACTTCTTTCTTAGTATGGATTGGTTGGACAAGCATCATGTTGTCCTAAACTGTTACAATAAGGCTCTCATGTGTATTGATGAGGAAGGAAACTCAAGAAAAATCCAAGGTATTCGAAGACCTGTATTTGTCATAGAAATTTCAACATTGCAGCTGAAGGGAAGTTTCAAAAAAGGGTGCCAAGTTTATACAATAAGGCTCTCACGTGTATTGATGAGGAAGGCAACTCAAGAACAGTCCAAGGTATTCCAAGACCCATATCTATCAGATAAATTTTATCACTGTAGCTGAAGATATGTTTCAGAAAAGGGTGCCAATTTTATGCATCTCATATGGAAGAACCAACCAAGGATGAACTAAGTCTTGAGGACTATCAAATTCTAAAGGAATATGAAGATGTTTTTGGGGAGATACTAGGTTTACCACCAAACAGGGACATTGATTTATCTATTGACTTAATTCTTGGGGTTTCCCTAGTGTCCAAAGCTCCCTATAGAATGAGCACACCATAATTAAAATACTTGCAGATGTAGCTAGAGGAATTGTTGAACAAGGGGTACATATTCCCAAGTGTTTCTCCTTGGGGTGCCCTAGTGATTTTTGTGAAGAATATGGATGAGACTCTGAATTTATGCGTTGACTTCATACAATTGAACAAAGTCATAGTGAAGAATAAGTATCCCTTGGCAAGAATTGATGATCTCTTTGATAAGTTGAAGGGGGAAAGGATATTTTCCAAGATTAACATGTGTCAGGTTACCATCAAGTAAGGATCATAGAGGAAGACACTAGCAAGATAACCTTTAGGAAAATATATTGGCACTATGGAATTGTAGTGGTTCCTTTTGGGTTAACAAATGCACCAGTCATATTATGTGTTTAATGAATGGAGTGTTCATGGATTACCTAGACAAGTTTGTTATCATCTTTCTGGATGATATTATCATCTACTCTAAAATAGAGAAGGAGCATGAACAACATTTGAGAATGGTGCTTCAATTTTTGAGAGAGAATTGGTTATATGTCAAGTTGATAAAGCGTTATTTTTACCAAAGACATATCCAATACTTGGGCCACATTGTTTCAAAGGATGGCATAGTAGTGGATCCAGAGAAGGTGGAAGTAATCAAGAGTTGGACAACACCTGCAAATATTTATGAAGTTAGATCTTGTATAAGTTTAGCTGGCTATTATAGGAGGTTCATTGTAGGTTTCTCCAAGGTTGTGCACCCAATAATTTCTCTGCAGAAAAAGGGGTAAAGTTTGAATGGAGTGCCAAGTGTGAAATAAGTTTCTAGCATTTGAAGGAGATATTAACCAGTGCACTTGTGTTAAAGGTCATAGATATGAATGGATATTTCCTTGTGTGCACAAATGCATGCAAATAAGGGCTCGACAGAGTCCTTACACAAAATGGACACATAATCTGTTATGGGTCTAAGAAGTTAAGGGAGCATGAAACAAATTATTCCAAATATGACTTGGAATTGGTAGCCATAACACATGCCCTAAAAAATTGAAGCCACTATATTATGGGTCACAAGTTTGATATAAGGACATACCATAGTGGTCTAAAACATTTGTTTGACTAGACAACACTAAATTCCAGTAAAAAAAGATGACTGGAGTTCCTTAGTGAATATGATTTTGACAACAAACACATCAAAGGAAAAGATAATAGAGTGGTCGATGAACTCAATATAAGGGTGCATGAAATGCACACTAAAACCATTAGCATGTATAGTACATATCTGAAGGGCATAATTTTAGAGGTTGTGACAACATATCCACATTATGTGCAAGTCAAGGAAATATTGCAGCAAGGTATCCTACAACAAAAATATAAGGACTACCAACTACAAGAGGATGGAATCCTCTTGTTCAAAAACAAATTTTATGTTCCAAATTCGTTGGAATCGAGGAACCTAGTGTTAATATAGATGCATGATGTGACATATGATAGACATCCATGATACCATAAGACCATCATAGTTGTAAGAGGGAAGTATTTTTGGCCTAGTATGAAGAGGGATGTAGTAGATTATTTGGATAGATGCATGGCATGTCAGAAGGTAAAGGCTGAGCACAGACACCCAGTATGGTTGATACAACCATTTCACATTTCTGAATGGAAATGAGAAGTGATTACTATCGATTTCATTACCAAGTTTCCAAATACTGCATGACAACATGATTCCATTATGGTGGTAGTGGACAAGATAACAAAGGCTGTACATTTCGTTCTGGTAAAACTAACTCATAAGGTAGCCAATATTGAAAAAATATGTATGAAAGAAGTTTCTAGGATACATGGGGTGCCTAAAGAGATAATATCATATAGAGATCCCAAATTCACCTCCAATTTCTAGAAGGGGTTGTATAAGGGACTTGGGACCAATCTGAATTTTAGTACAACATATCATCCAGAGTTAGATGAGCATATAGAAAGGATTAACCAAATAATTGAGGATAGTTGAGAATGAATGTTATGGACAAGAATTCCAGGTGGGAGGACTACTTACATATAGTTGAGTTTGTCTACAATAATATATATCAGGAATCATTGAAGATGATTGTGTTTGAATCTCTATATGAAAAAAAATGTAACATGCCAGTGAGTTGGGATAATCTAACAAATATAGTTGTTATTGGGCCATATTTGTGAAGAGAAATGGAGGAGTAGATGGTCAAGATCAAGTAGAATCTAAAGGTTTCTCAAGATAGTCAGAAGAGTTATGTTGATAAAATAAGGACACATTGAGAATTCAAATTGGGGGAGCATTTATTCTTAAAATTTAAAGCCAAAAGGAGCTTGTTGAAATTGCGCAGCTTCCCAAAATTGACAGCAAGATATTGTGGCCCGTTTGAAAACCTATAGAGGATAGGACGAGTTTCATACATGGTAGCATTACCTACATCCATGAGAATTCATAATGTGTTCCATGTTTCTTTATTAAATAAGTATATACATAATCCTGATCATGTAATTGATTGGATTGTGATCCAGGTGGAGCACGAACGTGATTTTATGGTAGAGCCAATGCGTATCTTGGACCACAAAGTCAATATGCTCTGGAATAAATCCACCGGACTAGTAAAAGTTTAGTGGATCTTCTATGGTTATGAAGACACCATGTGGGAGAACAAGGAGGCTATGCAAGAAGAATACCCGCAAAGTTTTTCAAAGTTTTGAAGAAAGGCGAATGTACATGTGTACATAAGAAAATGAAGACTCCATTTTGGTAACTGAGAAGTCTTGGAGCCACATCTTGGATGCTTCCTTTCTGATCTATGCATTGGCCTTAGAAGGGAAGTGGTACAACATGAGGGACTATGAGAAGTGAAGGGTGTACACTTCCTTTGGTTTTTAAGATTACAAGGAAGTGATATTGATGGTTGGAATCATTGCAGGAGTTGTGAACTTGCAGAAGTAGCAAGTATTTAGCTATGAAAAGATTTGTATGTAATTATGAAATTATGTATGGTAATGTGCATTGATGATCATGCAGTTTGTAGGGGAAGGGGAATGTAACATCCATGTTTTACCCCTAGCTTAATGATGTATATATTTTACAAAGATATATGTCCATGGGCCAAGCGATGTAATATGTAAACATTGTAAATCATAATGATAAATAAAGATAACATTGTTGCAGGTGGGCAGAGAAAGAGAAATCGAGGTTTAAGTATCCACAAGAAGGGGAAGGGTCCAAGGGGGTCCAAGAAGGGAATGTTCATGGGTATTAATCTCAACTCGCCTTGTTCTAGAAATCACCTTGTGTTATGAACCTTATATTTCCTTTGGAGTGTTTCCCAAGAAAAACGTTGAATTCCTGTAAGAGGGTGGGTGTGAGAATTCATTTCATGAAGTTATTNGTTCATGGGTATTAATCTCAACTCGCCTTGTTCTAGAAATCACCTTGTGTTATGAACCTTATATTTCCTTTGGAGTGTTTCCCAAGAAAAACGTTGAATTCCTGTAAGAGGGTGGGTGTGAGAATTCATTTCATGAAGTTATTGTGAGCATGAGGCTAAGTACAATCCTCCTTGGGAGGAGTGAGAGTCAAGAAAACATGGAAAATAGGAATTTGTATGGAAAAATGTAGCACTCGGTCAGTCTAGCAAGCTAACGAGTGGGGAAAACAGTGAACAATTGGGAGAGTGAGGAGGAGACCATGAGTTTTGGATCAATGAGAGCTTATCGATCCATCATAGACAACAATACGGGGAAACACAAGAGAGAGAATTGTCGGAGTTGAAGAATCAGATTATCAAGCCTCCATAGTGAACTCTGAGAGAGAGAGAGAGAGAGAGAGAGAGAGATTTCCATGAGGTTGGTGGGTTGTGTTCCTATAGTTTCCTATCATTTATAATCCTTGAAGTCCGTAATAGAGATATTCATGTCCAACACTGGAGCTCTGGAGGGAAGAGGGAAGGCCTGAGGGATTGTGAGTAGTGAAGGAGGATCCCCTTCCTTGGGTTGTGTGGGTTATGGGGAAGAGATTTGGGTGGATTGTGATAGCTATAGGAAGACTATCTACCTTGGGAAATGTTTGGACTATGAGAAACACCCTCTTTTTTGGATACATAACCCCAGTTCGGGAGTGATCTGCTACTAAGATCCAAAGCTACAAATATATGGTTGGGAGGAACATTTGTCCCTTGTAGTCAGTTGCATATTTGTTGCTTAAATATAAGTGTTTATCCCTATTTTATTTTCTATTCATATATTTAATTGATTTGCATAAGAAATTTGAGTTCAATATTTATATGTTGTTATCATTTGTTGTTTTAGTTTTTTTTCATGGTTTTTGCAAGGATTGTTAGATGCATGATTGGTAGGCATGTTGCACTATACATTTCCTTTTATGTTGGTATCAAGAATTGTTTTTTATGTATCGCACCTCAAATAGGGTTTTGGGTGCATTACAGTGAGCTAACAAAGTTGTTACAGAGTGTTTAGACAACGATGTGCCCAAACGGGTGGTCTGGGTATGTTACAATGTTGATTTTATTCTTTACTCTAGTTATAAAATAAAGATACTTCTGATATTATAGATTAGGGTTAATGACCTAATTATAATATACTAATTCTCTTTTATCCTCTATTTTTTTATTGTGGCATAATTTCTCCTTAAATTTAGATATGGTAGTACTTTTAATTGTATTCATATTATGTAGAGTGACCTCCTCCTCTATTCTCCAATGATTTAGCTAGACATGAAATCTTTATGCCAAACCCTCTTAAGTCATGGTTGGCTTTGGCTAGAGTTTGAAGCAATATTTGGAAGCCTCTTGTCTTTCATGTTAGTTTTTTTCTTCTTGTACATTAGGTACCTAGTCATAGCCATACCCGCAAAGGGGGAAAGATAATGTCTATGAGGAGGATAGGATAGGGTGTATTACTTTAAATTTTAAAACTATAAATTATAAAAAAAAAATAGATTTGCTTGTTGTTCCTTTGCAATTCTCTAGAGATGTTGCACCCCAAAATTCACATCCATAGAAGATATAACCAGGAGTGACAAGAGTCTTAAAGAAGAGTTTTTTTTTTCACAACTAGAAGTCCGTTGATTTACAATTATTTTCAAGACCAAAATAGGCTTTCCACCCTCCATGTATCCTTTTCTCAATGTTATAGCTCGAGTTAAGCTTGTGATGGAGGTTGACTCTGAGATATTTTTGTGAAGTGACTTCCTCTAAGTTGTTATTTTCATACATAAAATTAGTGTCAGAGATATTTTTGGATTTAATTATCATAAATTTTGTTTTTTCAGTGTTCACTGTCGTACCCATGCTAGAATAGAAATCCTTGAAAATTATTAGTTTCATGCCAAGATCAAAAGGACATCTCAGCATAAGAACAATGTCATCAATGTAAAGAATAAGAATGATGATTGTTCCATCTAAAGTAATGCTAGCACAACCTACTTCTTCCAAACATACCTCTAACTTGTCAATATTGTAAATGAAAAAAAGGGTATGGAACAACCTTACTTGACTCCTATATTACAACTTATTTCTTTTGACTAATCCTTAGTGTCCCTGAACTTAACAATAACATTATTGTACAACCTTATTGTTGCAACTCTTTACTCAGATGGAACCTTTGACTCTTCTAATCTATTCCAAAGGTTATTTATAGATAATGTGTCAAAATATTTTCTAAAGTCAATAGAGCAATACGAGAGATTGATTTTATTGTTATGACATTTCTCTACAATGATCCTAAGCATAACTAGGTGATCCATGATTGAATAATAGATTTTCAAATTGGCTTGGCCTTTGTCCCTTTCCCCCTGAATTTCTAGACATATTCTAATCTTCTTTTCCAAAACAATTCTATATAATTTAGATAAAATATGGTTAATCATAATGGTACTATAATTTGAGGAGTTGTTTTGATCACTACTTTTTAAAAATAGGAACAATGAGGCTTTGAGTCCATAGGTTAGGGAAACACTATCTTATTTTCAAATTCAAGAGCTTTTGAAAGTGAGGGATAAAGACTAATACTCCAATTTTAAGGATTTCTACTTGATAGCCTTCGATGTTCCCAACTTTCCCTTTTGCATGTCATTTAACCCCAAACTCTCTATCTTCCAAATTAAAAACCTATTTCTTTGTGGTAAGGGTTTGAATGTTTTCCATGAGATCAGGGGATTCATAAATCTTCTCAAGGTATATGTTCCAATACTTCAAGAAAATCATATTATTTTCTTTATTTTTGAGTTGGAATTTGCCTCTATAATATTTTAAGGGTTGGATTTAAAAAGGTGTAAAAGCTTCTCTTGCTTTCTATTTGTATTATTTTTCCTTTTAATTAGGGCTTTGTCGCTATTTATCTTGTCACCTTTTAGGCACTCATCATAGGCTTCCTCAATGAACATTCTAGAAATTTTATAGTCTTTATCATATCAATGGTTGGCCATTTGATTTTTGTTTTTACATGAAACTTCAAGAGAGTACTTCTTTATACAAGTTGAATGTGTTGATGTAAAACTATCATGATAAAGGTCCTCAATATTGTTATTGCTTATCAATAGATTTAAATCATTTTTAAAATCTTTTAGAAAAGGATTAGGTTTATTTTGTCAAAGATCAAGTGCTTCTCATTATTAGATTTTTCTTCCATGGGATTGTTATGCATGACAAAAGTAAGAGTTAAGATTAAGGGTCTATGATCCAAGTCTAGCTCATGATTGTTTAAGATGTTAAAATTAACTATTTGGTTGTATATAGGTATATCAAATGTAACATAATCTCCCACATTGCTCCCAAGCCCATGAATA
>SNQJ01S0111986.1:28713-40372 GCA_010110895.2 Picea sitchensis | reverse complement strand
TAATAAATGAGTAATTAGATATAATAAATGTAAGAGGACTTCTTAGAAGGTTTTACTTCTAGAAGATTCCTCCTCTAGAATGTTCTTAGGTGATGATAGCACTATATAAAGAGGTTCAAGCAATATAATGAGACATGAAAAAAATTATTGTATTTAGAGCGGTAGCTCAATAGGAGGATGCCCCCTCGAAGAGGCAAGTGAACATGAGAGGATCCCTTCCATAATAGGATCCATTGTATGGTGTTGCCCTACCTCAAGGGTTTCTATAGTAAAGTTGTGGTTTTCTATATGGTTTCATAGATCTTGTGTGGTGATTGTATTAAGATATCTTTGGATTTATTGTGATATTTTGTATTCAGGTATTGGGTTCTTAACAGAGAGCTCTGGGGTCTCATACGAGGGATCCAATTAGCCTCCAACCTAAATTTGAATCATTTAATTATTGAAGGGGACTCCAGAGTGATTATCTCGCTTGCCACCAAAATCATAAATGGGACTGATCCTAAGAAAGTCTCCCCAAGTTGGTTCCTTCTCGGTCCTCTTGACACCTTGCACGCTCTTCTTTGTCATTCTCTCACCCTTATCCCCTCTCATGTGCGACGAGAAGAAAACAAGGTAGATGACAAACTAGCTAATGAGGGAGTCTCTTCTCAAGAAGAGGACATCTTGATTGAGGATCATCATCACTCCGCACCACAGTTGTTGCTTCAATGTAGGTAGATTGCACTCATATATTTCCCTCCCTTGGATGGGGTGACATCTGAAACACATGCGCTGGGAGCAGTTCACACTCCCTACCCGCCATCCTTCCTCCCCATCTCTTCAGTATGTGAAACATTCAATTGGGAAGGATGGTAGTGCGCCTATGTAAGGTGGAATTTTTAATGGAGCACCCACAACAAATGTCGAGGTCTCACAAAGTAGGTACGCGAAGGCTAATAACCATCAATTCGCTCTTTATGGATATTTTCCCTGTCATTTCAGCTTCTTTTATGGAGGTAAGGCATGTCTATATCCATTTCTCTCTGGTTTGGTTGCTATTTTTCCTCTCCCCTCCTAGTTTTTTCCCCTTCTTGGGTTCTCCTCCCATTCATGTTGTCATTTTCATCCCTGCCTTTCCAATGCCATGTGAAAGAGGTAAACCGAAACACAAGTTGTCCTATTACAATTTTTTGGCTCGACATCGCCAACCTAGTCCCTCCTTAGCTCCAATTTCCCCTCCCATCCCTTTCACAAGCCATGTTGGTGCTTCCTTGGAGATTTCCCCCTTGTTCGATCAAAACTGGGTAGGCGAGGACAGTCCAATGGCTTATGTCAAGGAAGAGATTCTTTGGTTCCTCCACAAGTACCTTTGTATTCTCTCCTATTCTCTGCCTCAGACCTTCAGGATCCCCCTCACAATTATGGGCGACTGCCTCAAAGAGTCGACCTTGCGTCATATGTGGTAGGATCTCTGGTTGAGGAAGAGACCCCTCCAGCTTGGCACGAGGAAATGATCACGACGACAACACAAATTGTCAATGCACCTCAACTTGTTGCAGCCTCTGAGCCAGAGACGCCCAACACTTGTAGTTTCTCGGAAGAACATCTACAACTTATCTTTGAAATGAGACGAGACATGGTCAATCAACTTCACCGCCGAGATATCCTTAGTCATCGCTTGGATGCTCTATTTGATTCTCTTTTAGGTGAGCCTATCAAGAATAGATGCCCGACCTGCTGCCAACCTTATGTATTCTCTCTTGCTTGAACACAGTCTCATAGTGGTGATGACAAACCGGGTTTTCCTGCTATTTAGTTTTATTTTATGTTTCTATGTTTCAATGTTCAGAGCGACCATAGTTATAGCTCTGTTTAGGACTAGTTTTGTTTTCCAGTTTTTCTCAAACGTTAGCAAAAACATGAATGATTGTTATCGCAAGCCACCTATTCTGGTTTCCATATGTATGGCAGAACAAGGGAAAAGTTTAGCCATGTGTACTGATATGAAGACTATTTAAGGAAATACATTTTTTATTTACAAAAAAAAGACACATACTAGCCTATATTTGTGTTAAATTATTTTACCAAGCCTCTTTGCTTCCATGAGACAAGTTGTTTCAATGTGTAAATTCTTTTATAACTCTTCTTTGACTAACTCTAGCATGTACACTTCTCTCCCCCCTTTTAAACAAAAAATGATGAGGTTTGAACCTTTTTTATTATGTTCATGGTCTAATTCTATTAGCTCATTTATTTCCTCTTAAATGGGTTTGATATCCAATTTACCTTACAAACTCTTTAGGGCCAAATTATTCTTCATCTTTTCTTCTCGCTCTTTGATCTTGTCTTTCATTTTAAGACTTTTTAGATTATCAATGCCCTCTTTATGGGTTAGATGTTTTGTTCCTTGATTTTTCTTTTCCATTTCTTGTAGTCTAATATGTATTCTCTACGACTTATTCTCCAACATTATTATTTTATTGTCTATTTGTCTTTGAATCTTGTCTTCAAAAAATATGAAATTTATTATCAAGCATTATCTCTCTTTAAAGTTTAAATTCTCTTTCTTCCCTTTGTTTCTCTAATAATTCTATATATTCGAAAAAAGTTTCTAAAATTACTTATCTAGATCTTCTTGAAAATCTTTTATATACATAAATCTAAAAAAAAACTTGTGCACTTGATTAAATCACACTCTATACATCCTTCAAATATTTTTCAGCAAACAACTACTATAATAATAGCTCCTCGAGATAATGAATACATACCAAATCTATTCACTAATAGTAATACCTAGATCCATTATCACAAAAACTTTTCACTTTGAATAACTCAAAAATCTTTCTTAAAGAAATTTCAAATACTCAAATTGTTAGATGTGTGATAACTCGGATTTGTTAGCTAATTTAATGCCAAAAAGCGTTCACAAACCAAAACTAAATACAACTAAGTTTTTTGGTTCGATTCAATCCATGAAATAGCTCAAATGCCATAGAGAGATAGACCCACTACAAAGATTCAATTTAAATTTAATTTTACAACAAAATTAAATTGAATAAAATAATAATATATTTTATATTAAAATTTAAAAAATATCAAAAAGTACGGAAAAGTTTTATGAGAAGAGTGACTTAGTGTAACAATAACAATAAAGAGGTATTCTTTGTATTAACAAAATCATTCTACTAATTTTTTTTAATGATAGCGTAGAAAATTATAAAATATAATAATGGTAAATATAGATAATAATATAATATAAAGTAATGGTTGAATATGAATGTTAGTGAATGAAACTTTAAGTAGAAATATGATAGGATATACGTCTTAATTAATAAAATATTTTGTATTTTTAATGTGAATGTTTTTGTTATATATTTTTAAGTTATTCAAAGTTTTATTTATTGAATTATAAAATAGGGTAAAGATTCTAGTCTTAAAGTTTCAAATAAAGGTAAGGATAGCAAAATGTCATAGTTTAAATGTTCTATGTTTTGGTATTTTTGTGGGGATTTTTTCTGTTTAATTTTGCTCGAAATTCGGTGAGAAAGTGTTGGATCTACATATTTGAGTGGCTAAATCTGTATAATCCGAGCGCCTCGGGAGTTTTTCAACATGCTAAATCCATTTATGCATTCAGAAATGCAATTTAAGCAACACAAAATTGTGATTTCGTCTAGATTTATGTCGTCATATTCCGACGAAAAAGGCCAAAACGTAGAACAATTAGACAAGGCTTAGCAAAACATCCACAGTGTTAGCAAAAGAAAAATTAATCTTGTAATGGTAATAATAATAATGAGGTGTGACATATAGTAGGAGTCATTATTGACTTAAGGGGAATTTGAGAAACAAAATATGTTCGAGGTTGGGATTTCCTTCAATAATGAAACTAAGACTTTAGTTTTCTTCAAAGATTTATTGTCATCAAAGTTCAAGGGATTGATGTGATGTTAGTGGTAGAAGACTCAATGGTTATATTAAGAGCATTCTAATGCAAATCCCACCTAAGTAGCCACACCTAGCTCTCCTAGTGAAAACAATTCTACAAGAAGCTCGTGGTTCTAACAAACTCGAATTTTACAACATCTTGAGGCACCAAAATTCAAGAGTAGACGAGCAAGCGAATTTGAGCTCTAGAACTCATTTGGGTTGTAATACAAATGGGGGGAACTCCTTCCAACTCCCCCCATAACGTGGCTATGGTTTCAATGAGACACACATTAACCAACTTCTTTGAAAGCAATTCAAGGTTGATGCAACCATCATTTATGAACTGGAAACATATCACTATTATCCTTCCCTAGTCACTTGTGTGAGTCGTTATGAGGTGCATAGTGATTCAGCGTCGCAAGCAGTGTAGATTAAATTTGAAGGACATGGATCCTCTCCATTTTTTTCAAGGTTCTGGCTCCTCTTTGCTTTGGTTTTGGATGCCTTGGGTACCCAAGGGGGCACACAATTGGGTTAAAGAGGGAGTCTTCCCCCTCTCACTCTAAGTTCACGTCCTTGCCACTCTAAGTTCTTTGGGTTTGGTTTATGTTTCTTTTCAACTCTATTAGAGGTTCACATAGAACATTTCTATTGTAAAAGTGGTTGTCACATCCTCTGTGCATGGGAGAGTTGTTGGCCCTTGGGTATGGAGGTAAGTGAAGAATAAAGCAAAAAAGGAAAAATGTGAACTACTCGGAAGACACAATGACTGTTACTGGGTCGAAGTAAGCAAAAGAACAGAAAAGATGGAGAGAAATAAGAGAAACCAAGATGTTGGACGAGGAGATCAAGGATGACAGATCAACAAGGAAGACAAATTGTGGACAACTCAACAAGAGGAAAAAGCTACCGTTGGAAGCTTTGGAGCACCGTGCAAGAAGGAAGGGAAGACAGGGTTGTGAAGCCCTAAAAATGCGGGTCAAGTTGACCTAGGGTTTTAGACACCTAGGGTTTTGGTATCTAGGGTTTTGACACTTATGTCTCGGCCTAAGGCTGTCGATGAGCTATTGTAATGTATAAATAGAGGTCTAAAGGACCAGGGATGGGTTGTTGTTATTGTTGTTGGTATTGTCGTTCTAGTTTTGTTATTGGTTTGAGTGATTATTATTGTGTAAGAAAGAAGTGCTAAGAGTAAGAGCCTTCTGGTATTGTAAGATCTTCAGATGGGTGCAGAGATCAGTCTTGTAGCTGGGTGCACAGGAAGGGGAGAGAAAGAGAGGAGAAGAAAGAAGATCTGCTAGCTAAGAGCGCAAACAAGAACTGTATGCTTCATCTTAATATATTATAAAGCACAATTTTGTGGATGTATCCCTAGAGAGAGGGTGAACCATGTATATCTTGTATTGTGTGTGTGATTGATGCTCTATTCTTTGTCACTTGATATACTGCTATTTGCATTACTGTGTTAGATCTGATAGATAGTTGTGCGGAGTATATCTGAACTGGTAAGTGATATATAAATGTTGTATTGCTCTTGTATTAGATCCACTTGGTATTCCCTTTGGCTGTAGACATCCCTGTCCTGCAACCCCCTCATATCTACTTTGGGTGAGACTGCATCTGCCTCACAAGTGTTGCTGAAAGTGCCAGTAGTTAGGGCTTGTTGGTGTGCTCTTGGAGTTGAACCTTGGGTCTGCCCCTGTGCCAACAAATGGTTCTGTTGTTGGGACCATAATCTTCTTGAGGGAATTTCAAGGTGGTTTCCATCAAAAATAGAGATTCAGAAGTGGATAGAAGATCAAGAAAAGGACTTCGATGAAGCCCAGAACAAGAACCCTAATCTTAGTACAAAAGATTGGCTGGAAAGATATATCTTTACTAATATACACGAGATTTTCTTTGGTGGAATCCATAGAGAGTTATTCGAGTGGCTAGCTAGGTTAGTAGATACCCAATTTGAGATCAGTTCTAGGCCACCTGTGGTTTAGACGTCAACACTGATCAAGAAGGTCAAGAGAGTTGACAACATTGTGTCAAGAGCGGTAGATCACTGGTTTGATAGTAACATTGGAGGGTATATCACTGAGTTTGTTGTTGACATAGTAGAATCATATAGCCAAGCAGAGAGATATTTCTTTAAGGGACCTAGAGGGAATTTTTTACACTTTCTAGAGTTGAATATCAAGATGTTATTGCATGAGAAGAACATATTGAAGATACAGTAGTCTGCTGGATTGAAGAGATAATGTTCAAGAACTCAGACAATGACAACAACACAGAGGCTGGACATACGCGCAGTGGAAGGATATTCAGAGAAGTTCCTTTGGAAAATTTGTTTGAGCAAGATCACGAACCTCTTCTACCAGAAGAAGGGTTTTATAGTGGAGAGGAGGAAGAGCTACTGAGCGAAGAATAGTCAGGATCCATTGGACCAAGAGAAGAAAAAACTGAAGAACCTCGCCGGGAAGAGCCATAAGCTTCAGGAACTACACAAACTGTTGAAGTAAGTACTATTACTCCTTTTGTTGATTCAACAACATTAAGCAATCAGAGTAATCAGAGTCACCCGAGCATTCAGAGAAATGTCACTAGTATCCCAACACATACTTAGTCAGGAAACCTAGGAAGATCTATGGCATATGAGATGAGGTTACCCACCTTCAGAGGAGATGGATTTGAAGATCCTGATCGGCACTGGTTTCTATGTGAAGCCGTATGAAGTATTACGAACATCACCGATGAAGCTGTCAAACAAGCTCAGTTTAGTACTAGCCTAAGAGACCGCGCACTGAGCTAGTACATGAAGTTTGTTAAGGGAATTTCCTAGCCTAAACCGCTAAATGAGATCAATAATGAGTTGATTTTCGAGTTCAAGAAACCCAAGTTGGAGTCACAGTGCATTACAGAACTAAAAGAAATCAAGCAGAGAATAGTTGAACCGATATGGGAGTTCGATCAGAGATTTAAGACCTTGACATGCCATCTGAGTTTTCAAATCCCAGATGAGCAGAACAAGGAATGGTTCATTGCTTCTCTCTTACCACACATTAGAGTTCATGTGATACAACAGAATATTTCTTCGCAGGATGAGGCGTTGGAGATCGCCATGAATCTAGAATCAACCCCTATGGGAGAATCCAGCTCAGGAATGAGTCAAATCTTGAGTCAGCTAACTAGTTTGTTTCTGCAGGTCGAAGATATGAAGAAAGACAAGGGAAAAGACAAAAGAGAATACATCTGGTGTATCAGATACAAGTCAGAAGGCCATGACAAGGAACATTTCCCCCTATTCCACAAATACTTGGCCTCTGGAGCTCCGAGCCCCTTGAATCAAGTTACCCTATCCTAGTGCGAGGTATGTAGAAAATGACATCACCCTGGTGAGTGCTATTACATGCAAAAATATGTTAAGACACCCACAAATTTGTATTGCACGTTTTGTAAGTCCGTTGGGAATGATGATAGGGATTGTAGGGCTTATGACCTCATGCATGAAAGGTCAAGGGATATATACAAAATTCAAGGAAAAGTACAACAAGAAGGAAACACTACGCAATATAACTCCCCTGGGAGAGGAAACTTAAATCCTCGTGGTGGATTCTGAGGAAGAGGAAGAGGAGGAGGTATGGGTCGAGGTTGAGGATAGATAATCTGTTATAACTGCACACATCCAAGACACTTGGCAAGGGCCTTTCAGAACCCTTGTGCCACTTGCAGCTATTGCAACTCCTTCGAGCATGTTATCGAGGAATGTCCAACATTGTTGGCTAAACTTCAGGAGAGACGAGGACCTCAACAGAACTCGCAAATACAATTAATCAAAGAAGAAACTCACGGAGAAGATCCCGGAGTCGATGTTATCACTAGAGGAGACGTTGTTACAAGAGAAGACAAAATGACCCAAGGAAAGACTACAGAAGAATCAGGAGTTAGGAAAGTTGTAGAGAAGACACAAAATTTTGATGCAAAGAAAGAAAAACAAATGTTCAAGGAGGTAAGAAGAGAATTCAAGGGAGACCAAGGTTCTTCATCGAAGACACAACCATAAGTAAGAGAATGTGGAATTCCTTTGGCATTTGATCAATCTGCTTCACCCAGAGATGGAAAAGAGGCAAGTAAACTTGTCAGTTTCTTATATACGTTTATAGAGTTGATTAAAGATGAGAAAACCATACAAGAACTGCAAAATTTGGTCAGACAATATGAGATAGGAAGGGTAGATCCTTTACTGAATAAAGTAGTACATCAACTATCCAAGAAGAGAAGGACAAATAAGGAACTACACCTGAATGCTCAGATTGGAGAATATGATATAGACTATGTGGTCCTCGACTTAGGGTTGGAGGTCAATGTCATGACGAAGCAAACCTGAGCATTGATGGGAAAACCTAGGTTGATCTATTCCCTTATCAGGCTTAGGATGGCTAACTAGCAGGCAGTAAGCCCCTTTGGAAGATTGGAACATGTCCTTGTGGACATTGACGGAGTAAGGACGTTTGCATATTTTGAGGTGATTGAGATAGTTGATGATAGTTGTCCTTACCCTGTGCTGTTAGGAATTGATTGGGCTTTCAATAATTCCACTGTGGTTGATTTAAAGAAAAGATGAATGAAGTTTGAAGGAGATGGCCTTAGGGTCGTTGCACCTTTAGATCCCAATGAAGGTTAGTGATACACATAGCCCATCAGAGAAGAAGACCACGCATATGAAATAGAAAACATATACAAATTAATATCTAGATAGCAGGATTACATTAATCCTATGACGGATGGAAATTTGAGTTGGCGAAGTTATAGAGCATGTTCATCAGATTCAGAAGAAACACTGGAGAACTGGAAGAACAAAATGCACAAATTATCTACAAGGAGATGTGCTAGATTAACCAGAGAAGTACACTGGATCGACACAATAGTAAGTAACTTACCCACCTTTGATGGTCTAAATCCTTTAGAAACCTTCTTGTCGAACTTTGAAGAAAGTGTACCAACGCAACAATGATTGTTGGAAATGGATGAGGCCTTGAAAGCCACACCAACAAGATGGTGGGGGACACACAAAAACAAAATTACATAATGGGCACAATGTCATACTCTGATGACAACACGATTCTCGGCGCAAGTAGAAGGCTGCGAACTTAGATACACAAGTCAGAGCTTTCTGAAGGACCATGTGCGAAGTTGCGAGGAAGCATGGAGAAACATTCCTCAAGAGAAGTGGGTGCACAAATTCGTCAACACGCTAGACACAACCCCTATCAACTGGTAACTTCAAGCAGAGTTGGGCCTCATCACTGCAGATTGGGAAGGTATGACTCAGAACTTTGTCACTTCCTTTTTATTTGAAAGCCAAAATCCTACAGTAGATCAAGCATTACAGGTCATAAGACAGAAAGTGTTTGAGGAGGAACCTAGCCTCCCTTTGGAACAAGAAGAGGACGAATGGACTACACCTCTCTAGAAATTGCAAGGTTGTTACAACATCAATACTGATGAAGACGATGATCCTAGGAAGGTGTTGACGGGTGAAAATGACCGTCCGTCAACTGGGAGAGTGGAACCGGTCCGGGGTTGTCTAAATAACCCAAGCCATTTGGAATGGACCACCCTGACGAGTTTAATGGCTTTGTTGGCCGCTCTAAGGTCTCCTAAGAAAACCAAAGAGAGAATTGATCTGAGCTAAGTAATCTAAACTAAGGAAACTAGAAACTAATAAAACAAACTAAAACAAACTAACTAACTAAGTAAAAGAAATCAAACTAAAATAGAGGAAACTAGAAACTAATAAAACAAATAAAGGGACTAATATGCTAAAATATCAACTATGCTAACTATTCTATCTACAAACTACAAATTACTCTTATACTAACTCAAATCAACTATCTAATTATCAATTTAATTACAGTTTATTCGCAAATATACATTACATACAAACTACAGATTTGAATAAAACCCGTGAAACTAATTTGTTTGCTGTCCCAAGACAGCGAAGGTAACTCTTTTTTTTGATTTTATGATTTATGAATAAGAAAGTAAACTAACTGAAATTAAACAATCTAATATAATTTACTGAAATTAAATGATCTAATATAAATCTAATAAACTTGCATTCATATTAAACTACTTAATGAAAACAGTAAACTACACTCTAATTAACCTGGAAACGCTCCAAGTCTGCCCTGTGTATGATTGCTTCTAAGCTGTTCGGAGGAAGAAATTCACACCGTTTAGTCCAAAAGCTTCTCGGAAACGATCAGCTATGCTGCTTCTTGAAGTATGTTACAGGACAAACAAGACATAAAAGAAATCATAACAGTTTTATGATGATAAATCTCCGCAATAAGGGAAACCTATTATGCAGAAAACTTATATAACAATTCAATCTACGAAGAAGACAAAGCTATCATTCATAAAATGAATCAACAACTGATATGTTCTTTATCTCTTTGGAAGCAACAAGATATGTATAACAATAAGAAATTATATCACTTGAATTTGATTTAGATAACAAAGTAATACTAAACCAGAAACAAAATGATATACAAAACTTGGAACAAAGTGTCGATATATTGAAAAGCAAAAGCTATAACAACGCATCAATTCTGCTCCAGTTTGAATCAGCATTACATATCCTTGTTCTCCCACAACTGAGGATGAGATTATTACAAAAACCATAGGTTTATATAGGTTTGTCACAAGGTAAAACATCCTTGTGAATAATAGTAAACAGTTTTACACAATCTGGGCATAATCCCAAAATTCCTTAAACTAAGTAACTAAAATTGCAAGTAAAATCCTTAAGATATCTTCTAACTGCTCCTCATATCCATTTCCAATTCGAATTTGCCTGGAATAGACACAAAGATCAAGTTAGAGGAGTGTTTTATTAAGAAAACAATAACAAAATTGACTCTATAGACTTAGCTACAGAATCTCCTGATTCTGTAGCTGGTCTGGAATAGTAAACAGGACCAGATATATAATCAAATCAAATCCAATCCAATCATTTTTTAATAATTGACAAATTACTAATGATTTAATAAAAATAATCCTTTAAATCAAACTAAATCAAACAGAATACAATCGGGACAGAATAGGAATGCTCTGTTTTCCCAATTGTCATAAAATCGAATCAAATCTTAACAAGACTGTTCCATGAATGCAATCAATGATAAACCAAATCATACGAGATATGAAATAATCATTATCGATTTGCATAAGATCCATATCATTTAATCAATTGCCAACATAGAAAGAATGGTCATGATTTCATGCATAACTATATCCATAGAATCCAGCCATAGATTTCGTTTGCTGGGTTTCAAACATTTCACAGGTATAATCATAACTGTCATCGACCAATTAAAATCATAACAGCAGGTTGATATCATTCAATTAAGAGCACAATATGTAAATAGCATCCTTTGTAATCGGATGAAATCAAACTCCATGAATAACAACTCAAAAGTCTTCATGTTTGATCACCACACAGTCAGCAAACAGAGGCGCGATAAAATCGATATGATGTATAAACTGGGCAATAATCAATACGAATGTCAACTAAGTTAATTATGAAATCGAAACTTTGAACAAAATCCAATTCAAACAATAACGAGAATCGGATATGTTGCAATTGGTTATGTATCAACAGAAAAATATAAAAATTGGTCGAAGGAAATTGAAACAGTTAACCCATATCATAACCAATTCGAATTACACCATTGACTGTATTCGAAATTCGGGATACCAA
>SNQJ01S0111986.1:0-28703 GCA_010110895.2 Picea sitchensis | reverse complement strand
TTTAATCAACCCCACATGGAAGAGGCTAGTGTCAGCCTGGCTATGCTTGTATCGTTTAGCCATTTTGAACAAACTTCGGTGCAGATAGTGAGGCAAACTTAGTTCGAATCCCATAAAAACCATTAATAAACGCAAGTGAAACAGAAATACAAACCCGTACCTGCCTTCACAAGTAACGAATTGTTTGATAATCATTAAGAGATCATACCAGCGGGGTTTCAACATCTTTGTAGGCAAACCTATGTCGCATGAGCTCACTGTGCGAGACTGAAATAACAATGTCCACGGGACATCATCAACCTTGCAACTTTTCGACCATTTTTGTCCCTTGACAGGCAGGCTGGTTGCCAAGCTGAGAAACTGTTCAGTGATTTCAAGCTGAACATCTCCAACTTTGGCTCGACAGCCATCGAATGACAAAGAAAATTGCCGAGACACAGTGAAGTTATAGCCATCAAACTTCCTTATAAAATCGAGCCACCCGAACTCTTCCAGATCGCTATATGCACCATCAAATGTCAACAGTGCTTGGCACCCGTTGGGTTCGGCCCTTACGACAGGAGCCATGGCTTCTATACATGGTAGGGTTCTAAGTGGATGAAACAATGCATAGAGTGAAAACGAGAGGGTTTAACAACTTGAATGCTCGAAGAGACCGGAATTAACTGCATGCGTGCGAAGGTGGTGGGATTACCACCGCCACGCATTGTATTAATTGCTGAGTACAGTGTTATTAAAACCATAATCGTTTATACCATGCATATAGGCCAACAAATAGGTGTGTAATCACATTAACGTGCCGTTTACCCGAAACAGAACCAACACCATACGTTACATTCAAGTGCCAAGTGTACAGTTCAATCCAACACCATATCCAACGATCATCGTGTCAATCAATCGTTTCAAACCCCTGTTAATTCAATCATGCCACTGCATAGTTTGAAACCGTGGTCGCCCCATGTAATATCAAACTCTAAAAACAATGTAACAAGCAAGGGTTCAAACCATAAAATTGAAAATCCAAAGGTTGATCAATGCGTCTTTGCAAAACTCAAACCATTGCCACTTTATATGAAATCAAACTTATGATATTTCCAATGTGTTTTTAGCATAATTAAAGTGTAAAAACATTGCAACCAATGAGCATATGAAATCGACAAGTTAGGAGTTCACACAATAAGAATTATGTCATATATAAAACCAAAATCCATTATGACACTTATGACATCAAACATGACTCATAACTTAACATTTCCAATAGAGAAATCAAATTGCGCAATTAAAGTGAATGGATATAGTTTGAAAGAACTTTTTGCAGTGAAGTGATAAACCAATGGTCAAGTGTCTTTCAGCAAATCAATAAAAGACGATGACAGTCCAGACAACGAGAGAGGTGTTTTCACACTTTCAGTTGTGAAAAATCAAATCGAAACCAAATTGCAATTGTCGCGAAAATGAAACAAATGTCTAGAAGCACAATGCGATGATGATTTGTCGTTAAGAAGACAAGAGGTGTAGGCAACGTTTTTATAGCAATTAAAAAAAATGAGTTGGCTGCCAACAGAAGGTGAACATCACAAAAACAGAAGGTGGAAGAGATGTGGAAGGACTAGGAGTTGAGCTACCATTGATTGGAAAATCGATCAAGATCAAGAAATTGAATATTGGAACAGAACAAACACCGAAGCTTGCAAATGTTGGAGATTATTGGGATGGGATGTTGCCACTATTGACAAGATCACAAATTGCTACATGAGTATCAGGACTTGTTTCCAATCAATTTCATTGATATGAAGGGAATTAAAGGGACTATGGGAGAGATGAGGATCCCTTTGAAACCAGATGCAAGACCAGTCAAACAGAGACCCTACAGTTTGAACCCTAAATATAAGGAGAAAGTGAAGATTGAGCTCGAAAGAATGTTGGAAGCAGGGATTATAGAACCTATCAAAGAATCATAATGGATTATCCATATGGTGGTACAAGACAAGAAGATACGAGAGATTAGTATCTGTGTAGATCTCAAGAAGCTGAACGATGCATGTTTGCATGACCCCTTCCCTACACCATTCACTGACAAAGTGTTAGATAATGTAGGAGGCCAGGAGGTATATTCTTTTATAGATGGATTTTCAGGATACCATCAGATCTGGATTGCCAAGGAAGATCGCCATAAGACCACCTTTTCCACAGAATGGGGATCCTACAAATATACAATAATGTCGTTTGGATTGAAGAATGCCCCAACCATCTTTTCCAGGGTGGTGGTCGAAGCATTCAAGGAGTTTCTACATAAGTTTCTAGAAGCATACTTTGATGATTGGACTATTTTTAGTTTATTGAAAAATCATTTCAAATGTTTAAGGCTAATTTTGGACAAGTGTAGGCAGTGTCAGATTGCCTTAAACCTGAAGAAGTGCATTTTATTTTCACCATTTGGAGTGTTGTTAGGTCATATTGTATGCAAGCAGGGATTTCTAGTAGCTCCATCTAAAATTGCCATCATAGTTGATATACCCCCTCCTACTTCAGTCAAACAGTTGTGCACTATGCTGGGACACACTGGATATTACAGGAAGTTCATTAAAGGCTTTGCCCAGATTGCAACACCCATGGAGAAGATTTTGAAGAAAGACTGTCAATTTCACTGGATAGAATAATGCCAACAGAGTTTCGGCATGCTGAAACAAAAAATGGTTACTATGCCTATTCTGGTTTTCCCAGAATGGAGCAAGGAATTTCATGTGCATGTCGATACATATTCTATTGCATTAGGAGTTGTGTTAGAACAAATGAGAACATGAGACATCAACCACCCGTTAGCCTTTGCTAGAAGGAAGCTATCAACAATAGAGATCAATTACACCACTATTGAAAGAGAAGGGTTAGCCATGGTGTATGCGCTGTAGAAGTTCCACCACTACTTACTGGGAGGAAACTTTAAAATGTTTACTGATCACTCCACGCTGAAATACCTAGTCAACAAGCTAGTGTTGGGGGGGAGAACATGTCGATGGCTTCTGCTATTCCAGGAATATGATTTTGAGATCGTGGTTAAGTCAGGAAGAATGAACAAAGGTCCCGACCACTTGTCGAGGTTAGAACATGGAGAAGAGCCTACTAGTTTGGAGGATACACTATCGGATGCATAGTTGCTAGCCATTATAAAGATTGATGACCACTTTGCAGAAATAGTCCATTTCCTGTCAACAGGAATGACACCTAGTGAATATACAATCACCTAGAAGAAACAACTAGTAGTGCGCGTTGTAGACTTTTCACTTATATTTGGATAGCTATACAAGATGGGACCTGATTAGATACTGAGGAGGTGTGTTATGTAAGCAGAGTGACCATAGATCCTCGCCGAAGCTCATGAAGGCATCGTAGGAGGACACTACGTAGGGAAAGTAACTACGCAGAAGGTTCTTAGAGCTGGCCTTTGGTGGCCTACCTTACACAGAGATGCTAAAAACTATTACAGAGCCTGCGATGTATGCCAAAGAGTTTGGAAACCGTACAGAAGAGATGAAATTTCGTTAGCACCAAAACTGACCCTACAAGCATTTGAGAAATGGGCCATTGACTTCATGGGACCTATTAACCCACCAGGGAAGCACACAGAAGCAAGGTACATAATCACTGCGACAGAGTACTTGACCAGATGGGACAAAGCAAGAGAAGTTAAGGACTGTAGTGCCACTACAGTTGTGCACTTCATATTTGATGAGATCATAAACAAGTTTGGATGCTCGAAAATCCTTATGAGTGATCAAGGCACACATTTCATCAATAAAACAATTGAAGCCTTGACTGAGGAATTTGCAGTCCATCATCAACAGAGCACACCTTACCATCCACAAGAGAATGGGACAGTTGAATCATTCAACAAGATCTTGGAGACAACGCTAATGAAGATTTGCAGTGTGAACAAGGATGACTGGGATTTACAAGTACCAGCAATATTATGGGCCTATAGAACCACTTGCAAGAAATTGACCATGCAGACCCCCTTCAAGTTGGTGTACGATCTCAAATCCGTTGTCCTAATGGAATATTTGGTACCCAACTTAAGAATTGTTGCCTTTATAGATATGGATGACACTGGCACTGTTTGAGAGAGGCTTGCGCAGTTGGTCGAACTGGAAGAAGACCGATTCATTGCAGGATTTCACCAACAGGTTCAGAAGGAAAGAGAGAAGGCTTACCACGACAGACACATCAAGAAGAAGGTATTTAAGTAAGGTGATCTGGTACTGGTGTATGGCAGTAAGTTCATGAAGCATCCTGTGAAGTTCAGAATGCATTGGCTTGGGCCATATGAGGTTGCCTATGTTACAGAAGGAGGAGCCGCACAGTTGAAGACTTTTAATGGAGAATGGAAGGAACGTTTGGTGAATGGGAGCTGGTTGAAATTGTATTATGAAAACCAACTGCCTCGCAGCTCTTAGTAAAAGCATGAGGAAAAGGGTCTAGGTACCAAGTGCAGTTGAAACTGGGTACCAGACACAAAAAAGACAGTTTGCACAAGGAAGGAAGGAAGGGAGGATTAGAGCTGGAAGAAAAGGCTGCCCTGTGCAGTCTGAAGTTGAAGTAAAACAGTAAGTTGAGATCTGAAGTTCCTCGGGACGATTCACAGGTGAGTGTTGGGGGCCTGCTGGCCCTTGGGTATGGAGGTAAGCGAAGAATAAAGCAGAAAAGAAAAAATGTGAACTGCGCAGAAGACAAAGTGACTGTTACTGGGTCGAAGTAAGTAAAAGAATAGAAAAGATGGAGTGGAGTAAGAGAAAGAAAGATGTTTGATGAGGAGATCGAGGATGACAGATTAACAAGGAAGATGGATTTTGGACAACTCAATAAGCAAAAAAATCTACCGTTGGATGCTTTGGAGCACCGTGCGAGAAGTAAGGAAAGACAGACTCGCGAAGCCCTAAAAACACGGGTCAAGTTGACCTAGGTTTTTGTTATCTAGGGTTTTGACACTTAGGTCTAGGCCTAAGGCTGTCGGTGAGCTATTGTAATGTATAAATAGAGGTCTAAAGGACCAAGGATGGGTTGTTGTTATTGTTGTTGGTATTGTCGTTCTAGTATTGTTATTGGTGTGAGTGATTATTATTGTGTAAGAAATAAGTGATAAGAGTAAGAGCCTTTTGGTATTGTAATATCTTCAGTTGGGTGTGGAGATCAGTATTGCAGCTGGGTGCACAGGAAGGGAAGAGAAAGAGAGGAGAAGAAATAAGATCTGCTAGCTAAGAGCACATACAAGAACGGTATGCTTCATCTTAATATATTATAAAGAACAATTATGTGGAGGTATCCCTAGAGAGAGGGTGAACCACATATATCTTGTGTTGTGTGTGTGATTGATGCTCTGTTCTTTGTCACTTGATATATTGTTATTTGCATTACTGTGTTAGATCTGATAGATAGTTGTGCAGAGTAGATATGAACTGGTAAGTGATATATAAGTGTTGTATTGCTCTTGTATTAGATCCACTTGGTATTCCCTTTGGTTGTAGACACCCTGTCCTACAACCCCCTCATAGCTACTTCGGGTGAGACTGCATCTGCCTCACAGGTGTTGCCGAAAGGGACAATAGTTAGGGCTTGTTGGTACGCTCTTGGAGCTGAACCCTGGGTCTACCCCTGTGCCAACAAGAGTTTAAGAAAGGGTTGAAGTGTTGATGTATTTTAATCTCAGTGTATCATTAGCAATGCCATGGTTCAATGGGATAAGTGGCAATATAAACTTGGGTAGAAAATCCAACAAAATAATGCAACTCAAGAAAATTGTGTTATTGATACAACAAGGCAAGTCGTCAACATGAGGGACTAGAAAAAGGAGGTAGAGGCATTTATGAGCATTCAATGCAACAAAATTTGGAAATTTTGATTCAACTTAATATTTTAAAGCAACTTATGGGGTGGATTTTGGCCCACCTTGGCGTTACAGATAATGTGGTTAAACTCCCTCTATTACAAAATTTCCATCTACATTAGAAGCATCTTGGGGTTCTAAGGATTCTCGACAAATTTCCAAACTTGAACTGGTTAGAGGAAACACTCTTTAGACCACAACACCTAATGACTAGAATTGTAGGGTTCCAAAAGCAAAGGAAGAAAAGAGGCATCGACTAGAAAAAGCTCACAAGGGGCTTGAAATATGATATTTTTCTTATTTATTATCTTATGTTTTTCCATGCAATTAGTTTGCTTAAGCAGTTTGTAAGGCAGTACATCTGCTAGGATAGAATAGGGTATAATAATGGAGCACATTCCTCTAGGAAAATCCTCTTTCAATTTTTCATTGTGGATCTATGGCCTTTACCTAGACTATGTGTTTTTGTTCTATATGATTAGCTTTGCTACAACCCCCCTTTTGAAATATAAATATCATTAGTTACTATTAAAATAATAATAATATTAATTTAAAGTCATGGTTGAGTAAAAAATCAGATTGATGTATAAGACTCCAAATTGATGTATAAGACCGCATTATTTTTGTAAAAATGGATTTAATTTAAAGAGGTATACACACCCTACTCCTATAGGATTCAAATCTAAAACCTCCAAAAATAAACACAGATTTTTTCTGTTATACTTTTTTTTTGGGAAAAAAATAAATTTTGTTTTCACTCCAAAAGGAGAATATACATTTTATAGTCCAGTCATTTGGCCTTATTCAGATCCACTTCATTATCTTTACAAAAAAAATTCAATATGCTCACTAGGAGCACCTTTATCTTTCATACTTGACCAAATTTCAGTATTGTTCTACTATACATATATGTACATTCACTGTTCAAAACAATTCCTTTTTTAGTCCTTATACTATGGAATCCTCAGAGATGGAATTTTGTTGCTTCAAAATCTTCTCCTCCAAGGAATTCATAGAACTTGAAGGCCCCAAATGGTAGTGCAAGAGATTCTTTTGATAGTTCATCCATTTTGGTATTGAGCTCACGAAGGATGTGGTAAAATGATATCCATTCAAAAGACCAAAAAAAAAGCTTAATATCTCTCATGATAGTGGCTATTATGATGTCTTGGGTTGATTTTCTCTGCCTAGCCCAATAAATAACTAGGTTGGAATCAACCATTACTTGTAGCTTCCTTGTAACATACCCAGCTACCCAGGTTGGGCCATGTCACGTGAAACTCTCTCATTATCAACTCTGATACCATATTTATAATGTACCTAGCCTCCAACTAAGCAACATTACATATGGGATACACATAAAAATGAAACTTCTTCTAACTAAAGTAATTCCTTTACTCTTAGTTGATTTCATGTAGCTTACAACTATAATTTATAACAGATTTAGCTACAGTCTATAACCATAAAACAAATGCATCTAAAGCATGCTAATAATCAACATGAAATACAACTAAATCGTTCATTACAACAACATGTAATTCATTCTCATTCACACGTAGTTCATGCACAACAATAACACATGTAATAATTTAGTACAAGAAAAAAACACTTATCTTTAAACAAGAATCATGCAACCAACTGCTTGGGACGGATGTTCTAGCCAACCATAGACCGACTGTTCCAAATCTCAACATCTAGTCACCCCTGAGTTGAGGCTATTAATCCAAAAAATAGTGTGGCCTCTCATAGTCCACTCACATTTCATAAAGCTCATAACCCAACTAATATTCTCCTACAACTATTCTGATCTTTCCACCATCTCTTTTCCTCTTGACATGCCCAACCCAAGGATGCACCATTCATTTATCAAGGATCATCCAAGGGATGTATCATCCGTTTATTAAGGTAACCTAAGGGATGTACCATCCGTATATCATGGTTAATCCAAGGGATGTACCATCCATTTATCATGGATAACCCAAGGAATGTGCCATTTGTTTATCAAGGTCTCTCTGGCACAAGTAACTAGGAATCTCGCAAATGGGAACTCAAGGGAACTTGTTGTTAGGTAAACTATCAAAAAACCAACAACAAACACTTATTTTTTTAGTGCAACTCACACATGAGTTTACTCTTCAGACATGACAACCTATCTCTTCAGTTCTCCAGCTCCAATTCGCTCCAGATTTCACCCTCCATGGTTGCACCAACTCCAAGCTCTCTTTCTTGCTTTTTCCTTGCTTCTCATGCACCACATTGACTGTCTAAATTTTTTTGTCCCAACCCATACGAATTTCCTCTCTTGTGGCTTGCCTTTCTTGACTCACACTCTTCCCCAAGCTAATTGTACTCAACCCCCATGTGTCCAATAACTCTGGGATGTAACCACTCACCAGGGATGATTTTAGGGGCTAAATTTCGCTCATGGGCTAATTTTCCATGGTTTTTCCCAAAAAAAGATTCATTATTCTAAAAATCATTCGCCCAAATTCTATAGGGTAAAACTATTTTACCTTAAAAATCACCAAAATTTTATACAAACTATATAAAATCCTTATAAATTTGAATATTTTTACAGAAATATCACCAAACATTTTATAGTTGGCGTATAAAGGATTAGTAATATTCGCCAAGGTTTCTACATTTTAAAATAAATATCCATCCTTAAAATCATCCCTGCCACTCACACCCACCCTCTTACATGTATTCAATGATTGGCTTTGGAAACACTCAATCATAAGGATGTGATCACTTGCACCCACCCTCTTACATGTATTCAATGATTGGATTTGGGAACACAACTAGAAATCGGAAGGTTCATATACAATTGGAAAGTTCAAGAAAATGGGTTGAATTGATATACATGGGTAATTCCCCCTTTGACCCCTCTTGGCCATTATCCTAGACACTTCCCCCTATTGTGGATTAATTCATCCCCCATCTCTTGTCCATGTCCCCTTAGCAGCTGGAATCACATTTTTTTATTATTAAAACATTGAAATACAATTCACATATTACATCGCTTGGTCGTAGCCACATATTATATCCTCATAAGCATGAATTAAATTGGGTATTATAATGGGGATGTTACATTCCTAAGGTATTTTTTATTTGTTGTCTCTAACAATGTCCACAGAGCTATAAATTTTTCCTTGTTGTTGCTTCCAAAACCTAGTGCATATCTAGTAAAAATGCAATGGTTTTTCTTAATGAACAACACAACCCCCACTCCGCACATAGGAGGGTTTCGTTGGCTTGCCCCATCAAAATACCCCTAGGGAATTCTGTAATCTATGGAAGAAAATAATGGGATTGGAGGTTTTATTTCCTTTGGGTCTTCTCTGAGTTTGTCATCTTGATTTAAAGTGAGAGTTGTTGTCACTTGTGGTGACACCAATTTATCCTTGAAAATCGATTTGTTTCAGGCCCACCAAATATTGGAAATAAAAATGCTCGGAAGACTTGTATAAATTTTAACTGATCTGTCATGTAACCAATCCTTGAGACAGTCTTCCAAGTTGTCTTTGTTCCAAACCAAATTAAGTCTTAGTTGTTCCTTCACCATCTTCATAACCTGGCCTATATACGAGAAAGAAATGAATAAGTGAGAAATAGATTCAGAGTGTGATTTGCAAAGAGAGCAATGATTGGGCCCACACCAACCGCTTTTGATACCACTGTCCCAAGTAAGTAATTTTTTATTAAGAGCAAGCCATAGGGTGATTTTACATCTATGGGGGATTTTATTTTCCAAAGCGCCCCCCCCCACCATTTTTTGGATCCTTCAAATTTTTCTTCCTGCCAGGCTTTATAGCCTAGTTTCGTTGTAAAGGATCAGTTCTTCGGGTTCTTGGACCAACATGATGCATCTGCAATTTCTTCTTCTAAAATAACGAAGTTTTCACAAAACATGCAATTGAATTTTTCCCATTCTTCGGCTAAATCTTTAGAGAGCCGAAAGGAAGTGCCATATTTCCATCCTATCTGACCTCTAGGATGGGGAGAACCTATTCGAGCGTCTTTCAACGTGAATATATTATGGTCCAGAAGGATCTCGGTTAGGGGAGCGAACAATTTACAATTGTTTCTAGCACCCATCTAGGGATCCTCCCCGAGGTGGATGTTATGCCTATTCCCTACTTTCCAAATTGCCCATTTACCCACCAAAGGGAAAGCCTCTATAAGGGCCTCCCAATTGATTAATCCTTTTGATGATTTTAAGGGAACCCAAAACCACTCAGTGATAGACATATTGGTGAAATACTTGGAGTTCATAACACGTAGCCATAGCGAATTTCCTTGAGTTAACCTCCACAGATTTCTTTCGACTAGGGCTCGAGCAAAGTGGAAAATATGTTTTAGTCCCGAACCCCCTAAATCTTTGGGGATTGTAATAGATGACCATTTAGCTAAGTGTAGTCCTCTCGAAATCTTATTACATGCCCATAGATATTGGAAACTTAGTTTACAGATCTTTGTTAACACCCCTTTGGGGATAGCTTCAATGGAATTCCAGTATACTAGAATACTTTCCAGTACTGCCTTTAGGAGGATCAACCTTCCTCCTCTGGAAATAAGCATATTCACCCAAATTGAAAATCTGGCTTCCACTTTTTAAGTAAGCGACCCCTAGTCCTTTTGACTATAATAGTATGGTTTAAGGAAGAAACATGAATACTTAAACCCCTCTTCCAATTTTTTTCTTTGGGCAGGAAAGGTATTTAGGCTAAATTAGTTTCAACAACTAGACAATTATTGAGGATAAGGCATGACTTATCCAAATTGATTCAGATACATCTGGCTTTGCAATATTAGTCACAGATTATTTTTAAGGATGAAAGGTCACTCTAATCTCCATACATGTTGCACAAAATGTCATCGACGAACAAAAAGTGGGATACATTTTCAGTATCTGACACCTTGACTCCTCTTAGGTCCCCATTTTCTCTGGCTTCCTTCATCATTTTACTTAGTTGTTCCACAATAATCAAGAAAATAAATGGAGAGAGGGGAAAACCTTGTCAAAGACCTCTCGAGGCTTTAAAAAAATGAGAAGGGGATCCATTAATCAGAAATACAAACGAAGAGCTCTGAAGGCAACCCATAATCCAATTTACAATGTTTAAGTTCATCTCTAGTTGAAGGAGGACCAAGTGAAGATTGTCCAATTCACTATGTCATATGCTTTAGACGGATCCAGTTTCAAAATTGCCACTTTAAACTTCTTCTTTTTGAAAAAGTGGAGGACCTCTTGTGCTATCACTATCACATAATGTACTTTCCTATTTTTCAGAAATCCAAACTATTCCTCTCCTATAACTTCAATCAACATGGGTTTTAAGTGTCTTGAAATTATCTTGGTTATTATCTTATAAATAACATTGCAATAAGATATAGGTCGGAAGTCCCCAATTGAGATTATGTCTTGATTTTGGGGAATAAGGAATAAGAAAGTGAAATTTAGGGACCTGTGGATCTTTCCTACCCTTTGGGATTCCCTAATAATCAACAATAGTGTAATATCCCCCAGTAGAGCCCCAGTCGTAATTATGAATTGTAAACATGATTTTTAGGCTAGTGAGCCGAGTTATAATAAGCTAGGAGACTTATGTGATGATTAGGCCAGGAGCCCGTTTTGTATATGTAATTATGCAAAATCATTAATAAAAATATAAACATCATTGTGTGTAGACCGACCACGAAGAAAGAGTGATGGGGGACTAAGCTCCACTAGGTAGGGAAAGGGAGGGGGCTAAGTGTCTAGGCCTAGGGGCTAATCTAGGGGGCTTACCCCTAAAAGGATAATATTTTATTGTTATCTCCTTTAGACTAAGGTGGGCATGATCAGGATTATCCTATTTTTCGGGAATGGGACGTAGGTTAAATGGAGCATAGATAGCTCTAGGAAGACAAGTGTCAACCCGGGTGCATGTAGTTAAAGCTGAAGTGTCAACTCCTGTTGGGGGGTCTGCCATTCTCCCATCCAACATGTGAACCTATTTTTTCCTCTATGTATGACCTCTGCATAACGACACATCTCTGAAAACTAGAAAGGGAAGCCAACCTGTGGGATTTGAGAACCCAGTCTACCCACACCTGCAAATCCGAGTTCGTACCTTAACCATTTTTGGGTGGTTTCTTTTTGCTTTTTGAGCCGTGTTGTGTCATAACTGTTGGTTGTTGCGGCCACGCAGTCCCTTGATGGAGTGTGGCTTGTTGTTGTTGGTTGTTTCTTACTGAGCCTTGATATATCCTAGTGTTTGACTGTTACCATTTCGAGTGTCCATACTGTTTTCCCTGTTGTTATTGTTGTCATCCGTACCTGGCTATAGATGAGTCGAAGATTGGTTGAAGAGGCAGGTTTTCAGGCCTATCAGTAACTCTCCCAGGTGAGAGAGTTTGCTAGGAAGTGAGTTCTCCTGGAAGGGAGTCCCATAGAAGCTACAGTACTCTGAGACTTCTGGTCTAGCCTGTTGTTGAAGCCCAAGGTAAGGGAGGTGTACTAGATGATGGACTTTTATTAGTGAAGGTGTATCCTCCTGTGGTGGAGCAGGCGTGTGGGGAATGAGGGTTTGTGGGTTGTGGGCATAAGTGGCTCCTGGGATAAAAGATCCTTCCTGTTTCTTTGTGCAACTTCCTTGTTGTCCTTGCCAAGCCTATAATTCCCTTGCCCGGTGGAGTTTAGTCCCAGCTCGGGGGTGACCTACTGCTGAGAGTGATGAGCAGTGCAGTCTAAGGATGGGAGTTTTGTGGAAGGTCTGCACACAGTTGGTGGATTTACTCCAACTAAAAGATAAGTGTCATTGTTGTGATTAATTATGTATTTTATGCATGTTTTGTGATGCTTAAATGTTATCATGTATTCTGTTGCATGTGGATTTACTGTTAATCTGGTTTGAATCTGAACTGGTAGCAATAATTCCATGTTATCGTGATAAAGTGTTTTAAATTCATTAAAATGCATATATATCATATAAGTGTATATTCCACATGGTAGCATTACTCGGTCTCTAGAGGGTCGAGGATGTTACAAATTGGTATCAGAGATTTAAAGGATAAGTTAAGGTTGTGTTGGTAGCGTTTCCCAGCCTAGTGGAGTGCTGGGGATGTTACAATATGGTATCATAGCTTTAAAGGCTAAGTTAAGGTGGTGTTGGTAGCGTTGCTCGACCTGGTGGATGGCTGGGGATGTTACAATATGGTATCAGAGCATGGTTTCAATACTAAGCCTGGATGGGCCATGTTAGTGGAAATTTAAGCAAGAGTTTCAGAAGGAGTTGTTGTCGAAATGGACAAAACTCAAGTTCTGACCCATGGTTTCAACACTGAACCTGGATGGGTTAGATAAGTGGTTATTGGACTCAAGGTTTCAAGAGGAAATTGTGTTAAGAAGGAACCAATTTTGGACCTCAGAAACATCCCTGAGTGCCAAGAGGATTACCTTGGTTGTGTTAAGAAGCTCAGGAGGAGTAGCAGTATCGTAAAACTGCAAAAGAAGTGGTGTTGGACCGCAAAGTAATGGGAACCGTAGGATCTATTTGGAAGAAAAGGGAAAACCTACGACCGTCAGATCTGGAGATTGTGCAGAAGACCCTTCTAAATGTTGAATTTAGGAGAAAGAGTACAGATCTCTTAAGTATTTCAGAGATTTCAAAGTTTAGGAAGAGTAGTGAGGTCGAAGTATCGAAAGGCAAGGTCCCTTTGTTTGGAAGGAGAATGCACAAAAATCTATCTGGAAAGAGCCACAGTCTGTTATGACCGTTGGATACAGGAAAGAGTGTGGGAGTTAACCCTTGGAGCCATTCAGACTTCGCGAGTTCGGCAAATTGAACAAGTTCGACGAATTGAATGAGTTCTTCGTAAGGGAGGTAAAATCCCCGAAGTTTTGAAGTCCCGAAGTTAACTCTGAGCCTTAGATATGAGGATGCCTAGGAAACATCTTGACCGTCAAATCTAGGAAGTAGACGATAGTCAAGTTACCTGAAATACCGATGACTTAAGAAGCTGACAATGAAGATGGATGCGAGTTGTTTAGTGGGAGGAGAGTCCATCCTGGTCATCAGATTAATTCAAATACTCACTGGAGTTACCGAATCAAACTCCAGTCACTCGATTTAATCGACGGTTGGGAATCATTGCAGAGAGAAAAGGTGAAAGTAGCAGACGCACTAGTTCACGACCCGCAATTCACTAACTTCGTTGATATCGTTGGGCTGCAAGATCAACGATTCTGGTTAGACCAGGTTGGGCGAGTACTTTCCATATTGTGGAGGTTGAGATTTATGATAAAGAGAAAGCACGTAGGGGCCCCACAATTACTGTGAACCATCGATCGGTGGACACCTCGGTATTGGTCAGATCATGACTGTTAGACCTTGAACCATTGCGAGATGGATGGTCGTGAGCCCCTTAGGAAATCCATGTAGTAACGGAGTTCTTTGGTATCGTTGGTTTGAGAGAATCAAAAATCTCAAAAGAGATAACATTTTCAAGAGAAAAGGCGAGACCCAAGATAGTTGGGATCACAGGAGGAACGAAGGCTGAGGCCTTTGAACATCTACAAAACTCTTCCAATTTGGAAGAAGTTAAAAGATCAAGATGAGGAGAGAAATCAGCCATTAGATCGGTTGTGGGGAGAAGCCTGGATCGTTAGATCAACGTCTAGGGAAGCAGAGGAGAAGCGCCGAGAAGGAATAGATCCTAACCGTCAGATCTAAGCGCAAGGGGACGATAGTCGTTCGATATAAGGTAAAGTGCACGAGTGTTGACCTTTGTGTGCACATGAAGGTTGACTGGCCAAAGTCCCGAAGCGAGTTAGGGACCATTCATCACCAAGAGGGAAAGGTGGTGCAATATCCACAACTCCTGAGCGACATATTGTGGTCAAGGAGAGTTTGAAATCATCGAAGTAAATCCTGACCATTGGTCGTCAGGGGAGGTACGTGTCAATAGATCCAAGGCTCCGGGAAAAATCACTTTGAAGGTTTCAGTTGAGAGTTGAAACTCCCAAAGCCCATAGAGCTGGAGACCCAAAGTGAATCTAGACCATAGATCCATAAGGGCACGTGGCGACAGATCGTGGACTCCGGGTGGAAGCACTTCGGGAGAACGCAAAGGAGAAGAGTTTGAAAGTGTCGAAGTCCCGAAGAAAATCACGTTCGTTGATTTAAAAAGGGGCAGATATGAGCCGTCAGTTCAGGAGTACCATCAATATCATGAGATCAAAGGTCCCATCGCACTCCGGGGATCGAAGGTGTGCGAACTTTAAAATGTTGAGGGTGGGCCACAATCCAGACCACGGTTTTGGAGAAAGGACACGTGGAGGCTCGGGATGAATTGTGGGGTGAAAAGTAGTTTGGTTTCAAACCACCCTTGGTCATGCCTGCAATCACATGGTTATGTGAGGCTATCTCCCAAGGTCACCTAAAGGAGGGGCTTATCAGAAAAGGGGCTAGTGCCCAAACTCAGATATTTCGCAAGCACTAAGGTGTGGTCGCGGGTACCATTAGAACTGCATCAGGAAGAAAAAAGAGCCTGTGTTTAATTATAGAATGAGACCATCAAGGTCTCAGAGAGTCATTTGGCTCTAGAATCAGAGATCCTTGACCGAGAGGTTGGGATGGTTCCCTGACTCTCCAAATTAGAAACCCCTGGATGGATTCAAGTCCATGAACATCCTAAGATAATGGAAGAAGAAATCATGATATAGATATCCAGCTAATAGGAATGCATGTCAACACTCCAAGGAGGAAATATAGAATAGTAGAGGATTGTGGATGCACTCCAAGGGTGTGAAGGTATTTCCACAAGATTATGGAGATATCAAGTCAAATAATTTAAAAATAGAATGACTTCTAAAGAGAAATCAATAAGGAACCAGAAAGAAGAAAACAGTTCTATGCATGGTTTTGAATGTAGAGGAGATGGTGCCTGACAAGAATCCATCTTAAGTGACATAGAGCCATGAGTGAAAACTCAAGAGGTTGGAGGTACCACTTGAATATATGATGGTAAGGTGAAAGAAGTACTTTCAGTTAATTCTATGCAGCTAGCAAAGGAGGCATATGTGCATCCTTAAAATATGCTAGAGATTGCATAGGCAAGTCAAGTTTGAGGCTAGTGGGCAAAGGGAAGAGAAGAGTACAAGAAAACCTCAAGTACTAAGGTATTCCGTCGGGAACAGGCTGAAGAAGTTCAGTCCTGAAGAGTAACTAGATGTTGAAGAATCCAGAGTCTATAAAACAACTTGGTTTGGAATTTAATTCATCCAAGTACGTGTTGGGATAGTTGGATCTAGGAAATTAAGGAAAGATGAAGGCTAATATCAGCTTAGTGTGGGACTATAAATGCAAAAAAAAAACCAAGATTGATTTGTCTAGAAAGAGCTCAGGTTAGAACTAATCATGGACAATGATTACAGTGGGAGCACAAGATGATCTAGGAATCTAGGAAGAATTGTAGTCTTTTGGGATCAACAAGGAAAAGTTTTATAGGGAGAAAGAAGTTGTTGCAATTTCTGTGGCAACAAGTATGTTATGTCTTGTTGGGTCAGCCAGAGGAAAGCATGCTTGCAAGTTTGCAAGTGTTGTTGGTGATTTTGTTGCATAAGGAGGGAAGCAACAGAGAGTTGAAGTGTTGGTTATAAGTTTTATAAAAGAAGCATGAAAGCTTCTACCGTCATCAACCATACAGGTAACATCAAATTTATTAATGGTAGTCATGCAGGTATGAGTTTTTATTACTCTTTTTGCATAATTGTTGAAAGGAAATTTAGGTAAGAGTTTCCTTAGTCAGAGTTATTTTATAAAATCACATGATTATATTATTGAATGCATACCACTGGATGTGGTAAAGGCTGGAGGCCCGTATTAATTCAAATCTTTTTAGCTTCTGAATGCACACATTGACATAGTAGAATGTCATGTTAATTTGGTTATGGGGTAATAACCAAAGAATTAAAAGATAGAACTTGTTATAAGAATGAATGCCAGTAATCTAGTCATGTATGAGACTAGGACATGGTTGGATATGGCAAGGTATGGATATGAAAATGTTATGAGCCACACAGGTACTAAAATATTCCTACCTTTAAATAAAACTTGCACTGCAACCTTTTTGCTAACACTAATGAACACCACATAATTATATTCTTGGTGTAGTGTTCGGGTCGAAAAGGAAGGAATCCAATTAATTGGGAAGACAATAAGAAGTGTGTGGAGAATGTGTCAACACATTGGCCATAATTCCAACTTATGGATGGTGAGATTACATGACTGAGATGAAGATCATTATGTAATTCAATGCAAGGTGCATTGAATAAGTATACATTGAGAATTGCACTCATGCATAGTAAGTGATAGAATTGTATATTAAAATCAATAGTTGAATGAGTTTTGTAAGTACATGCATATATATTATGGCATGGAAATAATTATTACTAACAACTGAAATGTTGTGAACTCATGAAGCTGAGGACATTTCAGAAGTTTCTAGACATTGCAACATGAAAGTTGCAAGTCAGTAGTCACATGAGCATTGACTACAGGAAATTTTCTTGTTCAGAAAAAGAAGTAATGAACTTACAGATATTATTGTGAACATGCATATGCATAGAATGACGAGTCATTCTAGTTTATTGAATTGTTGGGTAATTGTGATTGAATTGCTAGGTGCGGGAAATTCTAAGATCACTGCATAAGATTTTGCACATATTGCAATTGAATATGATGTACAACAAATACTGACTATTTGTTGGTTGTATGCAAGATGAAGCATTACAGGAAACATGGTATGCAGTTTGGTGCCTATGGGAAACCACAAGGATGGCTGCATTCATAATATGGCAACAACCAAGATAAATTATGAAATAGAATTTCATGTTTTGGGGGAAAAGTTGAATTTCCTTTTGAACTAGTTGGAGTTCCTAAATGATTTTTTTTTATGTTTTCTCATGATAAATGCATGTGGGTGATGCAGATGAGATGATGTTGATTAAAGTTAGAATGTCGACTACAAAGAGTATCTCGGGGCAGATACAGATTGGAAATATCTGAAGGCAGTTGGAACTCCGGGAGCCACGATGCTCTGAGACTTCTTGAGCTAGCTTGTTGCTGAAGCCCAAGGAAAGGGAGGTGTAGCAGCCAATGGACTATATGACAATGAAGGTGTACCCTCCTGGGGTGGGACAAGCATGTGGGGGAATGAGAGACCGTTGGTTGGAGTGCTGCTAAGGTTTGGTACCTTGTTCTAGACCATGTTGATGTGGAAGGTATTCTCAATCAAAAGATAAGTATCAATTCTCTATTCATTGTATGTTGTGTATCTTGTATACAGGTTATAATGTTTCAATCAAAAAGATAAGTATCAATTCTCTATTCATTGTATGTTGTGTATCTTGTATACAAAGTTATAATGTTATGAGAATTGTCCGACATAAGATACATATTATTATTATTACATACATACATACATACATACATACACATACATATATATATATATATAGTATATATATATATATATATATATATATATATATATATATATATATATTGCATATATGTTCTAACAAGCTGCTTCTGAATGAATAGGTGTAGGAGTAGAGTGTTTATGTCTATGGATCCATAACCCTGCTAAGAGTTTATCAACATTGATATCTAAGGCTGGAAATGTCGGATCACAAACTACCGGTGTTTCAATGAGTTTTAATTGAAGCATGTAACAAGGAGCAATGAGTTGAATGCTTCCTGAAGCAACTCTATGAAATAGAGCAATTGAGTTTCACCTATAGAAGGAACACCGTAATTGGTGCTTGGAAAGTAGAGCAACTGTGTGTGGATAATGTGGTTTCAATAGCTAAAGCTCATATTTTGAAGAATTTTGAATTATATATGTATAAACAAGTTGCACCGAGGGACAAGTTGAAAAATAAGGGGAGGGGATTGTAATATCTCCTCGTAGAGCTCCAATTGTAATTATGAATTGTAAACATGATTGTTAGGTCAAGGAGCTTGTTATGGCTGCTAGGAGTGGGTTTATGTGATGATTAGCCAGAGCCTAGGATGCTAAGCCAAGAGCCCTCGCTTTGTATATGTATTTATGAAAATCATTAATAAAAAATATAAACATCGGCCGATGTAGTCCCCACCTCACGATGAAAGAGTGATGGGGACTAAGCTCCACCAGGGTAGGCAAGGGAGGGGGCTAATTTTTTGGGCCTAGGGGCTAAGCTGGGGGGCTTACCTCTAAAAGGATAATATTTTATTGTTATTTCCTTTAGACTAAGGTGGGCATGATCATGATTATCCTAAGTTCCAGCGGGGTGATATCGGAGCGCATGCAGCTCCGTGAAGACAAGGCTGACCCTCGGTGCATGCAAGCTAAAGCTGAAGCATCGCCTGTGTTGGGGGTTTTCCATCTCCAACTGGAAATGTGATCCCCATTTTTCCTCCTCGCGGTTCCACCTTTGCATAACGACACATCTCTGAAAACCAGAAAAGGAAGTCGACCTATGTGATTCAGTGAACCCAGTCTATCCACACCCACAAAGTTGAGTTCATACCTTAACCATTTCTGGGTGGTTTCTTCAAGTTGTCTGGGCCGTTGTGTCATAACTGCTGGTTTTTACACACACACCTCTTGACGAAGTGTGGCTTGTTGTCACCGGGTTGTTTCTTACTCAGCCTTGATATATCCTAGTGTTTGACAATTACCGTTTCGGTTGTCCATACCATTTTCCCCGCTTGTTGCTGCCATCCGTATCGGGCTTAGGGCCGAGTCAAATATATAGGCTGAAGAGGTTGTCATGCCCTCGTGAGAAAATTCCTGTGTGAAAGAGAGTTTGTTGGGAAGTGAGTTCTCTTGGAAGGGAATATCGTAGAAACTACAATACTCTGAGACTGTCCAACCTGCTATTGAAGCCCAAGGTAAGGGAGGTGTACTAATCGATGGACTTGTATTAGTGAACATGTATCCTCCTGGGGTGGAGTAAGTACGTGGGGAATGAGGGTTGGTGGGTTGTGGGCATAAGTGGCTCCCTGGATAAAAGATTCTTCCTGTTGCTTTGTGCAACTCCTTGTTGTCCTTTCCAAGCCTAGGAATTCCCTCACCCAGTGGAGTTTAGTCCCACTAGTGACCTATTACTAAGAGTGATGAGTAGTGTAGTCTACAATTGGGAGGTTCATGGAAGGTTCCAGATCGCCAGCTTGGTGGATTTAATCCAAATGCAAGATAAGTATCATTGTTGTATTTAATTATGTATTTTATGCATGTTTTTTTGATGCTTGAATGTTATCATGTATCCAGTTGCATATATGAATTACTGTCAATTCCACAAGAATTTGTATGGCAACAGTAATTCTATGTTATTGTTTTAAATTCATTAAAATGCATATGTATCATATATGTGTATATTTCGTGATGGTAGTACTACCCGCCCCGAGTATCGGGATGTTACAAATTGATATCGAATTTTAAAGGCTTTCAAGTTAAGGTTGTGTTGCGCTTAATTTTTCGCCCCGTGGAGGGATGGGGATGTTACAACATGGTATAAGAGCTTTAAATGCTAATTTAAGGTGGTGTTGGTAGTGTTTCCCGACCTGGTGGAGGGCTAGGTATGTTACAAATAGGTCCTCCCTAATGTTGTCATAAAAAGAGCTTAAAGAATTTGATTGTAAATCCATATGGTCCCAAGCTCTCCCCATTCTTCATGGACGAGAGTGCAACAAGTAATTCCACATCTGACACTTCTTCTCCAAATAATGATTCATATTATCTGAGAAGACCACCCGGAATTTCGACACTACTTTTAGGATTTCATGTATAGACACCCTTCAAGAGCTGCAAAAATATTTTCAAAGAAAGTAGCCCCCGCTTTAGCTTTCTCAGGGAAGGATTTGATCATTGTCCCTTCTTCATCTTTGAATTCCTATATTGTGTTGAGATTTCTTCTACCAGTGTAAATTAGTGAAACTATTTTGTATTGTTATCCTTGGCTTCTAACCACGGAGCCCTAATTTTAAGCCACCACTTTTTCTCCTCTTTTTCTAACCAAGAATGTCTAAGGGCCTCTAATTCTTTTAGCTCTTTTAGCTGGCTTGAACTGAGAGGGCCTTCATCTATATTTTTGAGGAGAGAGGATAATCTTTCCTTAATTTCTATGAAACTTCTAAGTATCTAAGTCTTCCATATGGGTAACCATTTCTTAGTCATTCTTCAAATCCTTGCCAAGTTTGTTGTGAATTGGGCCATCAAGGGGTTAAGCTTCGAAGGGGAGAGATTTACCCATGTAGCGGAGAACAACCTTTTAAACTCTTCTTAAATCCAACTAGACATGAATTATCTTCAAAGGTTCAAGAGGAGATTCCATTCCAGTTTTCCACTAGAGGATGATTGGTCGATGATCAGAAATCCCTCCTTCACCAACCAAGGATTTTAAATGGAAGCTCAAATCTAGGAATGCCTCTAATACCAAGAATTTATCTATCCTTTTGGAAACAATTTTGTTCCCTATTCTGAAATTTCGTTAGGTAGGGGTTAATTCAACTAGTTCCACATCCACCAAATGAAGGTTCTTTAGCAAAGAGTGAAAGAACCCTCTTTGTCGATCCCCATGCCCATTCCCCACACACCTCCCCCATAGTGCGGGTGAAATTTAGGTCACTTACTACCACTATAAGGGGGTATCTAAAAGCACTTGCAACTTTCAAATCTTCCTAGAAGGGGACCTTGTCAGCATAGGGTCCATAGATGTTGACTGTAGTAAAATAAAAATCATTGTCTTTGTGTTTTAACTTGACTCAAATAGATGACCTGACTGAGGAAGAGGATGAGGCTTTAAATTTTGGGCTCCACATAGTTAATAAACCTCCATATAAAACATCAACATCGATTGCACAGAAAGACCAATTTTTCAGACAAGGCTCAACAGTCTCCCTGATCTTTTCACTCGAACACATTGTCTCCTAAATTAGGATAATATCAGGATTGAGGATCAGGAAAAACCTCTTGAGGGATAGCTTTTTTTTTGGGGGGGTAAACCCCTCTTACATTGAAGGAGAAGAGGATCTTTGGGCAGGGGCAGGAAGGGTGCTCCCCATTCTAAGGGCCCTAGTGATTGAGATTTTTCTTCCTTTACAAATCTTAGCTACTTCCTTCTCCTGGGCCTTGTGAAGATGGGATATCCTTCCCACCTAGGATAACTAAGGAGGTTCTAAAGTGAGACCTCCTTTGGACTTGATCACCTCCTTATGGAATTGCTTGGAAAGAAGAGTGTAGCCCTTGACAGGTGGAGAGGGGGGCACTATGGGGTTGGGGTAGGAGACCTTTTCTCTTGAGGAGTAACAATAGCGGGGGATGAAATAGGTGGGACATGGGAAGGGGAAAGGGGAGGATACTATAAGGACCTCTTTTTAACTTCCTTCAGAGGGGGGCAATAATGGGAGAGGAAAGGGGAAAGGCTAGGAGGGGAAGACGAGGAGGGAATCTGAATAGAGAGTCCAAGATCTTCTAAAAAGGGAAGGGAAACATAAGGAATAGTAGGAGATACCTCTTTTTCAGAGGTATTGGTCTCTATCATAATAAGGGGGAATATTGAGGGAGGAGGGGGAACCACTTACATCATAATTTGAGTCATCTACATCATTCTTAGGAAAAGGAACAGGAAATGAAAGAAGAAATTTTTCAGCCATGCTTGATAGAGATACCTTGTCAACTGGGTCATGGCTTCTTGAATCCACTTTTCATAAGCTAAGAGTGACCTCCACCCTTCTTCCATCCAATGAGTTTGTTTCCACAGTGTTGGTTCTTCCCAAAGTTGATTTCTTATTTCATGCCTTTGAAGTCTTTTGGAATAGGGGCACAGAGAAACTGCATTGTGAGCGTAAGTGGCTAAGTTCATGAAAGCCATGGCATATAAAGGGTAACTTCCAGTAGTTGACCCTTTGATGCCAGACTTTGTCTCTGAATACAATGTCAACATTTCCTACTAGACCTTCTTGAACATCCACCTCGATTTGGATCCAATCCCAGTGACGATCCATCTTGGAAGGCCAATTGGGTTCTAGACCAACAAAGGACCCTATCTTGTTTTCGATGGCATCCAGTGCCTCCCTTGACTAGAATACCAAGGGAAAACTTGGAAATATAACCCAAACTGAGATCACCACTACTGGCTCCTTGATAGGGTCAAAATCAACCATCTAGTTCTTCAGAATTAGACCAGAAGGACCCCAAGTCCAGTCTTTCCTTAATAGGGCGTTATAGTCCTCCTCCAAGCGAAGCAAAAATGAGTTTCATCCTCTAGCAAGGTAATGAGTCTCTAGGATGTAACCGAGCACTGGTTTCCAGTGTAGTTCCATCCACCTATTTAGGGTTGCTTCACCTGTAGCCCTTCCATTAAAACGTCCAATGAGATTCCTTCCAACAAATGGAATGACCTATGCTACAAAAATATCCTTATCAACTAGCATCTGGATGATCCCTCTTTTTTCCCAAATTCACTTCGAGCTCTTCTTGGGTCGTGTAGCAACTAAACCATAAGCCCCTTCAAAAATATTAATCTCCCTTCGTAAACCCTTACTATTTTCTTCCCTTTTTTCCAGTCCTGGATGTACCTTCCAGTCTTCGCTATTGAAGAGTTTGGATGGAGAACAACTTTGATTGCTACCAGGAGAGAGCGAGACATAAAAATTATGGAATCCACCATTTTCGATGGGGTCATTAAGTTGGTTACATTTTGCTCGATCGTTGAATCCTTTCACTTGTGTGATAAGACTTTTGTCAGGGCTAACTATATCTTTAGGATGCGAGTGGGGGGAGAATTTTGATCGACTTTTCCTTTCCAGAAACTCCTCAAGTGTGAAAAAATCATTTTCATGTGTTGGGATGATTTCATCCTCTATCTCGGTTCTGTCGTCTGGATCCATTTGTTTGGTCAGAAGTACCTTGCTCAATATATTTCCAATTGGAACCCTCAAGACTGACAACTACACCATAGTTACGATGTCGGGGAAGGGAGAAAATAGGTTAGGGAACTCATGGGAAGACAGACTTGGTCGGAAACCAAAGGAGGGATAATGCGCCTGCAACCCTGACTCCTAGGCCTATGGGATCGACTCCATAACTCTGAAAACAAACCATAGAGGTCCCCCAAACCACCATTTTTTTATGTTATACTTATTCAAACTATATCATACTCTAAACGTCATACAAAATCACCAATGCACTTGACTTAAATTAATATTTTATTTTTCTTTCATAAAATTTTCACTATCTAATCCTTATTTTTTTTTTTAAATTCCATACTTTATGGATTCTGAAGAGCCTCTCTCTTAGTGATTTTTTTGTCTTAGGGATATATAACATTAGCTCTCACAATAGACTCAAACAACCATATCATGACATACATATACATATACATATGTTTAGGTCATGTATATAGGTGTTTTTTTTTTCATGTGGTTCATTGCACCAGATATCAGTGCTCTTGCTACTTCCACGTAAACCTCCCCGGAATCTACGAGAGAACATAGGGAGGGAGGGTATTCAAAATATCTCATTTAAGGGAATAACATGTCACTTACAAGGAATTCAACTTGGGTGGGGAGGGTAACATTCATTCCTCCCAACCACCCAAGCTACATCCAATGGACATTAGGTGTTATAGTATTTTATGTTGTATAATAAAAATATTTTCAATGTAAACAACATGGGTAGAAAAGGGAAACAAGTTCCTCCATTAATTCATTGTCTATCAAGTGAAATTTTAAAGAGGCTTAAGTTGAGCTAGTATGGAAAAAATATATTTATTGTGCCATCTTGATAGGGTAGTTCTTATGCAACTAAGATTTTTCCAATTACAGAAATTGAATCATAATGTATGTTTAATTAACCGGTGTTCCAACAATCAAACCCGGTGAGCAATGGTAGCACAACTAAAATGAAACAAGAAGACAAAATCACCAGTGACGAAATTCAAATGTATTTTCCCTGAAAGATGTATACTAACATACAGTACCAAAAGATGCAACCAGAATATGCAATTACCAACTAGCAATGGAAAATAGCAAGGCTGAAGATGAGTTGTCTATTGGATACATTTGCTTTCTAGATATTATTGTATAAGATCCCATTAGACATAAGACTGATAAAAAATACAAAAGCTAGAAGTTTCATATTGACTATATTGGTGCCATAAATTATCATTGTGAGGTCATATGACCAACTTGACGTATCTAACTCCAAATTTCATAGGGGAAGATAGGAAGGTTGAAGATGAGTTGTCTCTTGGATATGAAATTAGGCAACGAACTTAGGCAATTGTTGATTTTTACTATGATTAAGAGACTATTGTGTTGGGTTTTTCCTGAGGGAAATCTGCAAATGGGCTCTTCTTCCCTGCACTGGAGAACTTTTTCCTAAAGGACATTGTAGCAAAGAGAGGATATCTCATGCTTTGCATGTGTTGTGATTGGTCATGCTTGTGTAGTAATTGGCTGAGAGGAAGAGGCTCATAGCTTATTGAAGGTTGGTTCAGATGCTTGGAATACCATGTGGTGTGGAAATCGATCAAGTAAACAAGCAATCTGAGATAAAACACAATTATGTTCCAAGTATTTTTTTGTTTCACAAGCAAACAAACCACGAATAGTCAACTTGGAACACTTCATTTAATGACATATTATACCTTAGTTGATTGCATTGATTCAATGCTTACTATACATAATGTCATAAAATGTGTATGTTTCATAGTCATTTACCTTGATTTGATGATTTCTTTCAATAATGCCAAAAAAACTCCAAAGTAACACATTCATATTTTTGAATTATAAATTTTATTTTTTATCATTTACAAAATTTATTAATTTTATTTTTTAAATAAAAAATATTAGCTCGTAGAGATTATAATTTTAAATAAATCCTAGCTTCTTATCAAACTACAACACACAAAGATTACAAAGTCGTCAAACATTAGCTCGTAGAGATTATAATTTTAAATAAAACCTTATCTTGTGAGATTTTTCAAGAATATTTTAATGATATTTTTATAATATCCAAGGATGTCGTTTTAAAATATAATTAACTCTTGAAAAATAAACCATGATAGTACGGATTGTGTGCCTTCATATATAAATACTTCAAAAGCCTACAATGATGATGGATTTCAATTAAATATTTTTTATATCAATGAACTAGGCTAGTCAGGATTGCAAGCCTTCATATTTAAACACTTCAAGAGCCTACATTGATGATGGATTTCAATTAAATATTTTTTATATCTACATTGATTTGTGTGAATGGTTGTTCATAGTACATTTTGACGTTACCTATGTTCCTGCATGCATTTGGACCGCATACCATTCCACCTTTTTGAAAATGCATGTTGTACATATGTCTTTGGATGTCCAACCACCTCTTTAAATGCACATTGCATATGTCATCTATTTGTTAGCATGTGCCAAGTTTTCCATGCCTTCTAGGACGTGCCCAGCCAGGTCAAGTGTTCGACTCTATGAAACCTCGAGGAGTACAAGCAACACAACGTAGATGAAATTTTTCTAGTTCAGTCATTTTGTGTGAATAAAATGAATAGTCTTACAGTTGGGTCCTGGTTTTATAGGTGACATAAAACTATTTTGCAATGCGAATACGATTGAATTCGAGTTTGTTGCCCCATGACCTCCCTTGAGCTTAGAACTCTTAAGAGAATATGAATAAAATACTATTTGGGAAGATATGTCCAAAGAAGGTGAAGGGTTCTTGTCTGGATCGATTCATCCCACCACCGACTGAAGCGGTCTCTAAGTGTATGTTATTTGTTAAATCCCTCCCTAGTAAATTTTCCATAAATAGATCTAGTTTTCCTGGTTTCTCTTTGTATATCAAGTACATGTCTACCTAGTCGATTTGGACATGATCTTCGATATAAATAAATAAAAAGTATATATCTATATAGCAATTTGTACACAGTCATATTGCATTGGGAAAAATCATGATTACTGAAAATATATTAAAGCAAGTTGCAATCAGTACAAAATAAACTAGATAAACATATTGAAATGAATGTCAATAACTTCATGTCAACAATGCCATTTTTTTAAACATCTCCATCAGATAAAAAAATACACATCCTAATCGAATGTTGGACAATATTCATAATGCAGGGAAGGAACTGGTGAATGAAATAGAACTGCATCTGAGTATCCACAGTAGTTTATGTGAATTTTATTTTGTACCGGAAGATCCCACTCTCTCGAGGGGATTCGACCTCTACATACACACATTCTCTAAACTCTTGTTGTAAAGCGTTATAGACTAGTGTATTGTCAAAACAATAATAGTTTCCCAGAATCTGTTTAATATCCTTGGTGGTGTTAAAATTTTGGTATGCTCATTTAACCATAGAAAATTTCACATCATTGTCACCCAACCATAGGCATTCACTTTGCCACCCCCGAGCACACTAACCTTTTCTTAGATAGAATGATTTTGGAAATTCCACACTAGAACCAACAGATAAAACCTAACCAGAAACACCATTGTTGCAGAAACAATACAATACCAAGAGAACGTACCTCTACTAATAGAAGTGTACCTTTACCAAGAGAAGCACACAAGAGAGATACTGGAAATACTAATATTACACCACGACAACTGTTGCACTACCCTCTCCAGACTTGCGCCTCCTTCTGATGCAAATGCAACTGCTACAACTACTAGTCCTCATACTTGTGCCCTCCTTCTACTGAGTGATTGTATGGGAATGTAAAAATGAGCTAAGGTGTCACCTTATTTATAATTATTCTGCTAGTGAACTTTTCCCACAGTGTCAACCTCTTTTTTCTGGCAAATATAATTTACTTTGACTTTTTTTCGCAGTGTTGACTTCCCTTTCTAGGGCTTTCTATTACTTTATTATTATTCTCCTTGGGTTGAATTCTCTTCTAGGGTTTTCACACATATGTTTAATGGTTCTCTTATTTCTAGAATATTGTATTCTAAGTACAAAGGTTACACTTGGAGGTTAATACCTCCCGCAACTACCAAAACATTAATAGGTGGCCTCCAAGGCATAATAATGAGGTATTGTGGAGAACGAGAAGTAATACATTATACATCCAATACCAATTCCCGCTCTAATTTGGAGTGGTGGTCAAGGATTTATATTCTCTCCAACCTAAGAGAACAAGGTTATCTTTGAATGAAGTGATTCAATTAGTAGAAATCTCCTTTTCTGAATGAAAGAAGAAACTTTTTAGCCATACTTGACGGAGAGACCTTGTCAACTGGGTCAAGGCTTCTTGAATCCACTTTTCCTAAGATAATAACAAACTACACCCTTCTTCCATCCATTGAGTTCGTTTCCACAGTGTTGGTTCTTCCAAAGTTTATTTCTTCTTCCATGTCGTTGAAGTATTTTGGAATGGGGGTGCAGAGAAACCGCATTGTGAGCATAAGTGGATAATTTCATGAAAGCCATGACATCTAAAGGGTAACTTCCAATAGTTGACCCTTTGATGTGAGACTTTGTCTTTGAATACAATTTCAACATTTCCTACTAGACCTTTTTGAGCATCCACCTCGATTTGGATCCAAGCCCAGTGACAATCCATCTTGGAAGTCCAATTGGGTTCTAAAACAACAAAGGACCCTATCTTGTTTTCGATGGCATCCAGTGCCTCCCTTGACTAGAATCCCAAGGGAAAACTTGGAAATATAACCCAAACTAACATCACCACTATTGGCTCCTTGATAGGGTCAAAATCAACCATCTAGGTCTTAAGAATTAGACCATAAGGACCCCAAGTCCAATCTTTCCTTAATAGTG